>VWZN01015241.1:36969-53168 GCA_013396955.1 Regulus satrapa | reverse complement strand
TGTTTAGAGAGAAGGGCTTTTTGAAAAAAAAAAAAAAAAAAAAAAAAAGTAGCTACTTCTAACACATGCATTTCAGAGAACTGTTTCTCTGCTTATCCACCTGTCAGAGTCAATGTAAAATGAGGAAGCCTTATGCTTCAGTCACTATTTCCCCCTAGAATTTAATAAAACAATACTTGCTATTTCACTCTGATTTTTTTCTTTTTATTATAATAAATGGAAATAAATTTCTATGAGTTTTATGTAAAAATGAGTGTTTGAAAAACTATTTACTGTTGATGTCTTCATTCAACCCTTTAGCTTAATATAGAGCAAGATTGTACTAAAAGCTCAGAAAAAATAACATGTCTGCATCATAAGAAATCTACACAAAGAAAAGTTTGGGTTTTTTGATTTTGTTTTGTTGGTGTTTTTTTTAGTTGCTACAGAGGAAAATCTACTTCCTGGAGATCAATTTTGCCTTGCTGCCAATATCCAAACAGAGAAATTCTAGGGCCATAGGTAATTTAAACCAGTTGCTCACCAGCATTTGTAGGGAGTATCTCCATCCTTACAGTACACTGGCTTTAGCAAGTGTATGGCACAGAAATTTTACTAAGGTAGAAGGAAGTATTTGTCCCATGTACAAGAAATTAGCCATGTCTAGCCAGAATCTGCCTCTGTAGCACCCAGTCTGTCTTGCTGACTACACTGAGGCAGAACTACCCCAAGGAAGGATAAAAACACAAGCCTGTCAAGTAAAGGGGGTCAAACACATGGAAAAGTAGCCTACATCTCTGCTGGAAAATATCTAGGAATCCATCAAGGGAAAGTCTGCACAAAATGGCTGTGGAAGTGCAGGATCCAACAGTTGTATTTTCACCCTGCACTCACAGAACCAGAAAAATCAACTCTGGAAAGGCACTCAGCAGTCATCTGTCTTGTGCTAGGCCCAGAGGCAGAAGTGCCTGTGCCCAGGCTTCTCCCACTGCTCACACACTTTATTAGGGGTGGTGGTACTTTTAACACTGGGGCTTCTTCATGTTTGGAGCTTTCTCTGCTGTGTTTGTATGAAAACATTTACAGGATTGACACAATGCAGAGCTGAGACATGTTCGTGAAACCTTATTACTTTTTAGAGAGATATATCAAACTATGTAGATGAAAATTGAGGTATCTTATGAGTTCTCTCAAAGGAAAGATTATTTCCCTCACCTTAATTGAGAAATGGTGCTCTTATATTTTTATGTAAATTAGCTGAGTGAAATTGGGTTGTAGAAAGATTATTGCTTGTGCTGACCAAATATTACCTTTTTTGCATGTTCCATTGAATTATTTTATTCATGAATGTATACAGAAAAAAAACAAAATTTTAGAAGTTTGATAAAAACATGGAAACTATACTTAATTCTTCTCACTGTCCCTTTTTTATGGGGCAGAAAATTAAATGCATATGAAACTAAATGCAAATTTTTGTGCAAATATAAAACATCATGAAAGAAGATCTTCAAATTCCCTCAACTATCTGTCTGAGGCAGAACTACTGAGGCTGACTATCCTGAGGCAGAACTACCCCGAGGAATGATAAAAACACAAGCCGGTCAGGTACAGTAGGTCAAACACATGGAAAAGTTTTACTTACTCTCATCTAGAGTTTAATTAACTAATTGTTAATAATTTCTTATTTGTGCTCTGGACAGGAGTCTTTCTCCTGTGGCTAATTTATCCCTGAGTCTTATCACTTATTTGTGGCATAGGGAAAGGATGTCTTGGGGTAATTCAGTCTCTTGAACAACAATAAAAAAAGCAGAAAGGAGGCAAGAAAAAAGTCTGCACCTCATGGGGAAGGTGTCACGGAGAGGAGATATAAGAAAATATGGTGATATCTAAGGTGATCCTGATGATGAACTGATGCCTCACAAAACCTAGATCCTGTTTACTCACTATCAAACCAGTTGATTTTGTGATGTCCCACTCTGGTGGCAGTCAATTGCAATCATTGGAGTACTAGGATAAATACAGTAGTGAATCTTGATTGCTCACTCCTGTCCTTCCAGGCTGATTTAATAACAGGCATGAAAGTCAATAGCTCTAGTTTATTTTGTGGAAAAAGCCTCAAAAAAAATCTCTTAATGTTGAAATATATAGAGTTGATTGGATTATTTCTGTGAAATACTATCATAATCCAAAATTCCCTCTGAAGAATGATTTTGAAATAGAACCCACTTCATAACTGGTATCACTCTAGCAAGCTATTACTATTGCATGCTGATAGATCAGTAAGGTTTTAAACTCAACTTTCCCTTCTGTGAGACTGCCTCTGTAGATGTGATTGAAACCTTTAACTAGGATTTAAAATTCCCTACCCTTATGTTCTTAGATAGACCCTTAGATTACCCTTTAACTGCTAATGCTTGTGATCAGAAAACACACATCTACTTTTTATTCATTATAGAAAGCAAATGAAATTTTCTCCCTAGCCCTTTACCTTTTATCCTCTTTCTCAGGATTTAGCATATTAGAGACAAAATTGGAAGCATCAGATCATGCTGATTAATTAACAATCACAAATATGAAGAAAAATAAGTTTTCAATATCAATGTTCAGTGGCACTTCATAGCTGAAGCTCCTCACACCAGAATCAGAAAAGACTCAAGGGAGAAATCCAGACACTTTCAAAGTTTATAGCAAAGTTTTTCTGAGGTCAGCGCTACCCACAAAGCTGATAAAGAAAATGAAAGCAACATTTTCTCTTGGTGCCTAAGAAAACAAGCTGTTTGTGAAGAATTTTGCAGCAATTTGAAAAGTCTTCTCAAAAAACAAATTTTACCCAGATTTCCAAACAGTTTGAAACAGTGTATTAAAACAGAAAATTAATGTCTTTTAAACTCTTATGATTGAAGCCTTCTGCTCTTCCAAAAGAATAATTGTCTAAATTCAAATCAAAGCCATCCATAGTCTAGTAACCAACATCCAGTTTTTCCCAAACTATTCTTTCATGGTCACTTATAGACCTCTGCTTCTCATAGTTTAAGAAATGTTCTTGTCTGCTTGCCATGTATGACTACCCCTCTGTAACTTGTTCATCCATATTGTTCCTCTCTAAATCTTTCCCTCTTCTGTAATATTTTTCTGAGTTGGTAAGATAGAATTTCACACTTTGTTGAAGGTTCAGGCATTCCATGGAATTATAGACCAGTAAAATTAGATTTTCTGGGTTTTTTCCTTTGTCATTTATAACATTTTTGGGTGTTACAGGGCAATTACATTTTATTGGGTAATGAGTTCATGCTTCTGCAAAAAATCTGTAATTTAAAAAATATTCCTGAATATTGATATACATTCAGTTTCTGTTGTTTTTAAAGGTGTTATTAAGATATTTTATTTTGCATTCATGTACATAGAATTTCCACTGTCACCTAAACATTTATTCAGTCAAAAATGAAAAGTTATTTACAGACTGCAAGAAAATAAGTAGTAAAGCAGTTTTGCTAAAAAATATTAAGTTTATTTGCATAGCAAACCAGAAGTTTGAAGGCTATGCACAGCAAGTGATGTAGTCATTTTTGCCTCCTGGGAAAATGTCAACATTTGGATGAAATGCAATTTTTCATGAACCAGATAAATAGTGTAATATGCTATACTGACATGCTGTAGGATATCTGCTTAGAGAAGAATAGCTCTGGCTCCTCTACTGGCATGTCATAGAACCTTCATTCACTGGGCTCCATCTCAAACTAGCTGCCTTTTTCTTCTTTGAGACTTTATCTATGAAAAAACACAGATAAATAGGGGTTCCAAACGAGATAAAACCACTCAGCAAACCCACCATCACCTTCAACAATAAAACAGAGAGAAATTCAGCTCTGGTCCCAGGAAGGCTGTACCAGCTGTGAGGAGCTCGGCTGTGACAGGCCCCAGCAAGGATGGATTTGCACAGCACCTGTAAGCATTTAGGGAAGCCTCTGCTGTGCCAGCTGGAGTTTCACACACCAGTGGTAGCTGGAGCAAACCCTGGAGAATACCATGTGTCACTGTGCAGTGACAACGAGGCTGGCATCACTGAATAATCTCAGAGATCCTTCTTCTGAGGAAGCATATTGAGGAAGCATCATTTGCATGCATAGAAACACAGAAAATAACAGTGCTTTGCTCAAGTGAGAAAGACCCTGTGCTGCTTCCAGGACATCTCACATGAAGGCTTACTTTTAAAGCAAGCCATGTCTAAATTATTAGGACAAACAATGGATCTAAAAAGTAATAAGTATTTACTCTCATGTTTTATGTATTTGTATCTATAAAAAGAATGAGAAAAACTTGGCTCTGCATACGTGCAAGTGTTAAAATATGATGTCCACTACCACTGGCTTGCTGCAGGGTCTACAAACTAAGCTTTAACTGCAACTAACATAACCAAAACCTTGGTAGCCAAAATGCACTAATAACATGTAACTGCAGAAAATATACACCTTCATGATCTTCATGTAAATCAGAATCACATACTAATATTAATGAAAATATTGCAATTGTAAACATTGGAAACATCAAATGTGCCAGACTTGAAAGGAAGAGTAATTTGCTTACTGACTACAGGAAAACATCCAAGTTGCTTAATATTGCCACAGGGCTTGTAAGTGAGCCTTAGTTCTGCAGCCTTGCAGATCAGCATTTCAGTATTGTTGAGGTTACTGATCTGTAGAACTGCAGAAGTTTAAATGGAGGGAATGCAGAACTGTAATTTTTGTGGCTAACTACCCAGAAATGGTTTAGAAATTATCAAGAAACTGACATTAATTGTTGACATAGACACTGACAGCAAAAAGTAGGTAGCAATAATTAAAGAAGAGAAGATGCAAACTTAAAAGAAACTCCTCGATGAAAAGTTCCAATTTACTTAGAGTTGAATAAGCCAGCAAAAGACCATCCATTTATTGCATTTTTAAAGGTCCATATGAGTTTGTTTCATACCCTTTCCAGCCGGGCTTTTTTCTTTATTGAGAGAGAAGTGTTGACACTTTGGCTAATGGAGGAAAGCAGTATAGATATGCAACTGTATAACATCATATTCTCTAAATGTTTCTATCAAAAGATTTCTGACCAACATAGTAATTTCATAATATTCACCCACACAATAGCTCAAAAATTCACTATTCCCTGTGCCAATCAAATACAGCCTCAACCAAAATTCTCATGTACTCTAAGCAGCACAAACTAGGCTCCTATTGCAGCAAAGGGAAAATCAATTTTAAGTATTAAAAATAAATTGCTAAGAAATATCTTCACTTTAGTCGTAAGATGAAGGATCTTGGAGAAAAGCTCAACACAGTCCAAGGCAGGTTCTCTCCATTGCAAATTCAGAAGCCAAAGTAGCACCCAGGTAGAGCAGGGCAGAGTGAGCTTGCCTCTGACTTTTCAATTTTCTGTTCCGAGTGCATGGAGTAAATCCAGCCTTGTTTGATTCACTTTATGCCAAGTCTCACTGGGAATGATTGGGGTCTAACATGCAGTGTTTGGACACTGTTCAGCACCTCCAGGTTACAGCTAAGCAGTGCTGAAGAGGGAGTCTGGCAGGTATTGCAGCACTGTGTACACAAATACCTACTGTAAGGGGGGTAAAAGAGAGATATACTTTAAGAATAACATTATTAAGTAGGTACCTATGAAAATATTGCAATTTTTCTTCTGGTAACAACAAGAAAGGATATAAGCACTTTAAAAAAGTCTCCCTCTAAAATTTGTGTACAACTTATCTTTGTTTTTGTTGTGCACCATGGAAAATGCAAAAAACACTTTTGTTACATAAAAAGAAGATTGTCAGGAGGCCTCAGGAAATCAGAAAAAAACAGAAAGAAATCAAGAAAATAGTTCTTTAAAGGATGAGTGTTGGATTTCTAAGTGCCATAAAATGGCTTTCCTTTCCAGCCTGGCCTAAATTGCAGGAAGCATGAAGTCACCAAGCACATGATCAAGTGAAGACACTCAGACTGGAGTATAAACTGAGATTTCTTCCAGCACTCAGGCTTTCAACTATCATTTGGATTTTTATATAGACATTAACAATATAACTAGAGCTCCTATTCATCAGAGGATGCAAATCCAAGCATTTCCTTTGGATGCAATAAGAGAATACTCTTTTGAATCAGCTGCCATTCTGGTTTACAGCAGACACAAGTGCATTCACCACAACAACTAATTAAATCAAATGCACCCAATATGAAATTTACAGCCTCCTACACAATTGAGTCTAACAAAAATGTGAAGCCCACAGAAGAATTTTAGGTTAAAGAATGATATGCTGTTTAGTGTCTTTGTGAAGTTATACTCAGATACTTTAGAAATTATTAGGTAGTTTTAAAATAAATCTCAAATTTGGGCTAGAGGTTGAAGAGAACTAGATTATTTTAGTTGCATAATTAATGGTTTTATGTCATGCAGAGTGTAATGCCATGTGTACCTAACATACAGTTTGGCATTGCTTTATTTTTTTAAAAACTCATCTTCTAGAGTTTGTTTTTGCAACATGAAGTTGATCATTAGAGTAAAGAGCCAGAAATTTTTTAACAAACAGCATGAACACAATTCACAGAGTACTTATAAAGCTCTTCTCTGATAATATAGGCTGGAAGCAAGGAGGTAGAACATTTTGTTCCATGATTCATAAAGCAAGTCTGCATTGCAGATGACTGAACAGTGAAAACTAGAACAAATGCACCTGTGTGAACTTCCAGCTACCCCACTTCTGACAGCAAGACTATTGCATGTGGGACTAGATCAGATGTCTCTGTGCCACACAGCATTGTGCGCTGGAGACCTACCAGACACTCAAACAAATCACCTTACTAAAACACATTTAATATCGCCTTTTCACTCACAACAAAGACTTCTGCTTCTAAACCATTGTGGTTCAGAATAAGATCATCTGCAGTAATGAAAAGCAACTCGACCCTTAAAGAAATATTCTTAAAAGGCTGCATGTCTTACTTGCAATTTGATTTGGTATTGTGTAAATTTTGCTATTAATTTTTTTCCATATTAAATAGAGAACTTTGTAATTTAATTTTTTTTTTAATTCAGTTTTGCAGTTTTTGGCCAGCTTTTTGCAAACAACTCCTCCAGAATATCTTTGAAATAAATACTCTCCCCACTAGATCTGAAAGAAATCTGTCTCTGATAAGCAAGTGTAAGGAAAGAAGAAGAAAATTTTAGGACAAGTAATTAATAAACACTATTAAATGCAATAGAGGCTATGTGCTGGATTATAGTACTGAGTCATGTTTCAGCATCAGGGCCAAGGTTGCTTTGTCAATCTGTCCATTTCCTACAAGTAAGCAGACTCCAGCTGGGACTCATCTAAACTTGAACTTGTATGCTTAATTTCAAATAAACTAGGTGCCCAAATAACTTAGACTTCTTTGAAAACTGTAGCCTTTCTAAGCTGATATCTTTTTTTTGAGGACAGAATGAACACTCCTTGTTTGAGGAGAAGCTTAGAAAGAATTTGTGAATAGCTAAGGCATTAAGAATCTTCAGGAGCAGCTGGTGCACAGGTTTAACATTCCCCCAGCCACTGCACAAATTTCATGAGAGGAGTCTCCACTCATGCTCAGAGGAAGGCAAGCTGATTGCTGGCAAAGCTGAGCTGCAAATCATATCCCCATACAATTTCATTGCAGAGGGGAATATTTACAGTGAATCTGCTATCCCAGCCCAAGCACATCTTGGGTAATACAGAATATATTCATTATAAAGCCCTCCTTTTGTTGGCAGGCCAATTTAAGTTTCCTGTCTCTTGCTTTTCCCCTACACCACTGTTTATTGTACTCTGCCTGGTGATATGAATGAGGTTTACTTTTTTCAAGCATTTCAGTTCACTGATAACATTTGCTGTAGAGCCCTACCAATACTCGTAAACGCACAGCTAAGGGAAAGGCAGTCAGAGGGGAAGGGAGCTGGAGAGAAAACGAGGAGAGGACTTGGACTAATAGGAGCATTATTCCTCAAAGCCAGCTTTATCACAGCATCCAGAGACATGTTGCGAAGTGGCAGAACAGTCACAAAAGGTACTCAATAGCCAGTGCTCATCTACTACACACTGAAAGAGCAGATGGCTAAAGGGACTCAGCAAACAGTGGGAGAGAAGGAAATAGAGATGCTAGTTCTCATCATTCCCCTCAGAGGTATGGGAAGTTACCTTACCATTTCCAAGATACAGGTAACACTCAACTACTCTTAAAAATATTTAGAAACTTGTGTAGCAAAACAAAGAAATAATTACCAGCACTCAGAACTAAAACTTACCTAGAGATGGTAAGAAAGAGGAGGAGGAGAAGGGATATACAATGGTAAGGGGGAAAAAAGGAAAATAGGGCAAAATAAATGCAAACCAGAATGGCATGATGGAGAGGGAGCCTCAGGACTCACAGAGCACTGGATAAGGCTGTGCTGCCAGGCTGGCAGAGGATGCTGCTGGGAAACAGCAGGGTCTGTGCCCATGTGTCAGGGTAGGTTTGGGTATTGATCCCACACACTGCTGCTGTGATGAGACATAATGTGAACACAGCCATGAGTTGGACCTCTTCTTAAAGAGCTCAGCAACAAAACACTGATTTATCTTAGATATAAAATCTGTAATTCAAAACTTATCTGAGCAGTATGATGAGTTCAGCACTTTGAGGGATTAAAATATTCTGATTTCCATCGGTTTTGCCTACTATCCCCTTTTATCTTCACTTCCTTATCTATGCACTCATTATCACTTTTTTACTTTCATGTAGTACAAGATGAGGGTTACCATACTTCTGTTGGAGATGCACACTCACAGAGATTCATGCATGATGGATGTTAGTTTTTCCACATATGTAGTACATTTCACCTTACCATTTTAAGATGTCATCAGTCTGAAAATTACAATAAGAGATATTGGATAACTAGCAAAATACCTCTCTACCTCTAATTTCCAAAAGAGAACACTTTCTAGCCAGCCTGCATGTATCACTACTTTACTTAGGTACACGGAAAAGAGAAAATAAGAGAGAGAAGAGAAGAGAAGAGAAGAGAAGAGAAGAGAAGAGAAGAGAAGAGAAGAGAAGAGAAGAGAAGAGAAGAGAAGAGAAGAGAAGAGAAGAGAAGAGAAGAGAAGAGAAGAGAAGAGAAGAGAAGAGAAGAGAAGAGAAGAGAAGAGAAGAGAAGAGAAGAGAAGAGAAGAGAAGAGAAGAGAAGAGAAGAGAAGAGAAGAGAAGAGAAGAGAAGAGAAGAGAAGAGAAGAGAAGAGAAGAGAAGAGAAGAGAAGAGAAGAGAAGAGAAGAGAAGAGAAGAGAAGAGAAGAGAAGAGAAGAGAAGAGAAGAGAAGAGAAGAGAAGAGAAGAGAAGAGAAGAGAAGAGAAGAGAAGAGAAGAGAAGAGAAGAGAAGAGAAGAGAAGAGAAGAGAAGAGAAGAGAAGAGAAGAGAAGAGAAGAGAAGAGAAGAGAAGAGAAGAGAAGAGAAGAGAAGAGAAGAGAAGAGAAGAGAAGAGAAGAGAAGAGAAGAGAAGAGAAGAGAAGAGAAGAGAAGAGAAGAGAAGAGAAGAGAAGAGAAGAGAAGAGAAGAGAAGAGAAGAGAAGAGAAGAGAAGAGAAGAGAAGAGAAGAGAAGAGAAGAGAAGAGAAGAGAAGAAGAGGGGAGGGCTGAGTTCATTTTTCAAATGCAAGATAAAAAAATTTACAGAAAAGTCCAAAGTACTAGTCTGATTTTTTTTTTCCTTGTGAAATAGTGAAATAGACCAATTCTGCTTCTTGTAACTTTAGATCTAGTAATTCAACATTTAGGGTGGAACAGATCACACTGAGCTGTTTTCATCATTAGGGTATGCACAGGAACTTTTTAGGGCTTGAGAATTTATTCTGTTTTAGGACTGTGTTCTACCTACTTCTCCCTGATATCTTAAATAGGAGTTTAGGATTATTGCTCTATACAGCAAGGTTAGTATGGGCTTCACAAGCATCCAGCTGTTAGAAGAAAAGTGAGTTTCAGCTGACTTTTAACCCACTCATTGTCTAACTTCAGACTAACTGTTTCTGCATCAGTTCTCCTGTAACACTTTGCCTTTTGTCTGTCACTCTCTTTCTTAATGCTTAGGGGAGATACAGACATGTACCTGGTTACATTAAAACATTTACCTGGTTATCAAGAATGGGCTCTGAAAAATAGGTATTAGTTTACCATTGCAATCATCCACATATACCTTCAAAGTTTATTCAATCTGTGAGTAAAATAAAATGGGGTGGGTTTTTTTTACACCTAAGAAAGTCAAGCTGGGCTTTGTCCTTGTTGAGCACTGGGGTCTGCACAAGATATCTGCCAAACAAATAGTCCCTCAAGGGCAGCAGCCTCAATGCCTACCTTGTGATGGGCATGACCTCAATAAAGAGTTCTGCTCATGGCACTCAGGAGGCACGGAGTCCACAGCTTTTTCCTACACCTGTGCCAGTTCAACAAAGTTAAGAGAATTACATTGGAATGGGTTCACTGCATGAGATAGTCATTGAAGGTAGATCAAACAAGAAACTGCAGTAGCTACATAATTTCTGCCATTAGGACTGAATTAATTCATTTTTCCAATACCTTCATCTCCCTGTCCTTTAAAAAGAGGTAGTGAACCTTTCTGCTGGAAGATTTAGAAAAGGATTTGGGAAATGTTTGGTCATATACATGGAGCATCATTCTTGAGATGCAGATGCATTATTTCTAGGTACAGAAATTTTTCTGCCTCAGAGCTGAGACAATGTTAGTGCTACAGGCATGGGGGAAGACACAGCTTTGTGTCTTAGAGAGCTGTCTTGTTGCTCTGAGGGCAGTGGAGACTGCCAGGTTTCTGCTTCAGCAAGGGCTGTAGAGCCAACCTGGATGATTTGGGTTATTGTGTGAGCATCCATATTGTTTTTTTCAAGTTCTTTAAACTACAAAAACAACTCCTGTGTAACATTGACCTAAATGCATTTGAACTGCAGCAGAGTAGGTAAAATTACTCTTTATATCACTGTTGGCTGCCTTTTATGTTAGGAAGACAGATTCCCAAAGTGCAGGTGTCTGCCACAGCAGGTAGGACTAGGGGCAATGGCACTTTTGTGAGGCATTTAAAGTCTGCAACTTGAGATTGCCCAAGGGAAATGGCAGATAATATTCACCCCAAACATGCAGCAGGCAGGTTTTCAATAATCACACATATTTCACTTTCCTCCTCTTAAGTTTTAAGCTATTCCTAGAGTTTCCTTAATATGATATTTCATGTTTTTTGAAATTTCCTTTACAATTCTGTAATCATTTTAGGAATTTATGCCATCCTTCTTTCACTTCACACAGCAAAAACACCCTTTGTTCTCCATTAAGCCAGGTTGTTCAAAGCAGCCAGTTCTGCTTCAAAGCCCAGCAAAGGTTGTGTGTCATGTTGGAGCACTACAAAGACTTTAGAAATAACTATATACATTTGTATTCAGTACTTCCTACACTCAGAGTACTGAGAACCAACAGAATTTTAGGGAAAACTGCATTATGGTAACCATAATGGGATTTAATTTATTTATCTCAATGTTAAGTAGTACCTTAAAAAAGAACTCAAACAGTCTTGCCTTTAGAGTATTCTAATAATCTCCTTTTTCTCCTTGACTTAATTTTGTCAATGTATAAAGTTGGTCTGACACAAAAAAAAAAAATTCTGATGTACATGATTTAAGTCATGTTTACTGTGCAAGACCTCAATCTAGCACATATTTTTCACCTCATACTTTTCAGCAATAAAAGTGTTCTAATGGAAAATATCTACATGCTACAGACTATTTTTTGAAATTGTTGGGGGTTAGTTTTCTTTTCTTTTGTTCTTTCCTACCTATAGAATTTTCCCACTAGTTGTTCAGAAACACTGAATACAGGGCACTTATGGGTACTTAAGAAAACAAAGAAGTGGCCAAGCTCAGGGAGAAGGAGGGCATCTTGGTTGCGTTCTCTCTCATCTGGGGAGTTTCTCTCTGAGGAACAGAGACACCATGAGATTTTTGGGCAGGTAAAGGAGGGCTGAGACAGCTGCTATATCCCTCGCTCTGCGGCTTCAGGGTGTTAAAAATAAGTACACTGATTGCTTGTTCAGGTTTAACAGTGATTTTGGCTTTATTAACTTTTGTTCAATAAAGCAGTAGCAAGACAGAGTTGGATGTGTGGGGAGTCTGTGCTCCACCAATACACATACCAAACAGCCCCAGTTCCTCCTATTTATTCTGAGTTACATTTTCCCCAAGATCCCCACCTTGTTTTGATTCCTCAGTGTGGCATGGTGTTCTTCTTACTGTGCAGACGCCAACTATTGCTAGGGGGTCTTCTTCTTCTGCCTTTTGTTGGTGGTCATTTTGGAGGAAGGCACATCCTCTTCCTCACTGTCGTCTAGTCCATCCCAATTGTACACAGGTGTACATACTAAAAGCAATTATACACAGGCTGCTAGTACATTACATATAAGTTGTGCAATAGTAACCATATTGTTAGTTTTCTGCTTATTGACCTGTAGCTTAACCCCTATTTCCTTTTGCTTAACTGTTACTTCCTTATCTTATTATTATTATTATTATTACTATTATTATTATTATTATTATTATTATTATTATTATTATTATTATTATTATTATTACTATCAGGAAAATTAATCCACAATTATCAGAGGTTTATGTCCAAAAAGGAGAAAGCAGAGTCCTTTTACTTTATTCAAATAAAGGGAGATGCCATGGGGCATTCCCCTGGGATCTCTCAATTTTTTGGAGGATGCAGCCTCCCTTTTATCCCAATTTCCTGGCAACATTTCCCTCTCTCTTTCCCCTTTGCTGAGGTACTTGAGATGCACAGACTTCCCGGAAGACATGAAACCTAAAAATTCCCCTGTAACATAAAACTCTTCCTTTTAACCCTTAACTCTTATCGAATTTAGGTTTTCTTCCCCATTGTTTCTTTCATCTTTCAATATTCAATTTCATTTATCAGCAAACCTACAGTTTGTTTGTAAAAGCAAATATCTTTTACTCATTCATCAATCAAGTAGAATCATTCCCATTGTTCCTCTTATCTTTCAGTGCCAATCTTGTCTATCAGCAGGCCCACAGTTTGATTGAAAAGACACCACCGTCATTCCTCTCATTCTTCTTCTGCTTCCTCTCCTTCTCCTTCTCCTTCTCCTTCTCCTTCTCCTTCTCCTTCTCCTTCTCCTTCTCCTTCTCCTTCTCCTTCTCCTTCTCCTTCTCCTTCTCCTTCTCCTTCTCCTTCTTCTGTGGGGTGAACCTCTGCTCCTGAGGGGAGCCACTGAAACAGTACCTTATTAACACCAACCTCATTAAGAGAGGGGCAGGTCCCCATCTGCTTGTGTGCCCGGGATCCTGGGCTTGCCTCTCCCTGCCCTGCTCGGGGACAGGCCACTCCTGCCCTTGCAGCTCCTTCAGTACCACTCCAGGCCCCTCCACACTGTGACCCCACACCCCCTGTCCTGCCAGGACATCCCACAGTTTGTTCCAGCTAACACCAAGGAGCTTCTGATACAGCTCATCCACCATCCTGGGATTGTTGTTTGTTCCTGCTGCTCCAGCTTGGTGCTCCTCAGGGTCCTGCAGGGGCACTGGGATCAACTACCCCACAGTTTTGGGAAGCAAAGCCTCCCCCCAGTCCCTTCCTGGCTTGGCCGGGAAGGCTGTCACAGCCTGGTTCTGTTTGCTGTTAATGCTGTAGTTGTTGTTTGTTTGCCTTCTTATGCATTCTAATCAAGAACTGTTATTCCTATCCTCATATCTTAGCCTGAGAGCCCCTTAATTTCAAAATCATAATAATTTGGAGGGAGGGGGTTTACATTCCTTATTCCAGGGGAGGCTTCTGCCTTCCCCAGGAGACACCTATCTTTCAAAGCATAACAGAAATTGAACAGTGGAGTGGAAAAAAAAAGTAATTTCAAATATTATTAATTTTCAATACCAGCAGTGAAATCACAACTGTGATTAGTGACATATATTCAATTACAGCATTGATTACCTGCTTTTTCTGCAGAAAACACAATTTTGTTGGGAATTCAATATTACTGAGCAAATTAATTTCGAAGAGAAGAAATTCATTGACAGAATGAAAGAAGTCAGAGGCTTACAAGCATGGGAAAATGTTTTCTTTTGACAATTCAGGACAAGTTTCACAGGAAATAGTTAAAAGCCTTCATATGATGATAGAATTTCAACAGCAGAATGAAGCCAAGTAGAAATGTACAGTCAACAATTATTCAAATTTATTTAAGACATGAGTAAGGCAGGAGAAGAGAAAGTGGCATCTATTTTGTCCGTATCATGAATTTGCTTGTAAGAAGAAAATTATGACTTTGATTATGGTTCTGATTTTTCATATCAGGTCATGTCAGTACTCCAAAGCCTCCTTGTTAGCAAATATCATGTTTAATTTAATTTTTGCATGTGACTTTTTCATATATACAGTAGCCTGTAAGTTAGAGTTGATATTCGTCATTCATTCTGACATCTCACTACCCCTTAAGGTTACTCCTTGAGGCCGAGCAAAAGAGATTTGCCAAGAGTTATCAGTATAGCTGGGTGCCATCAATCTCTAGTTAATAATTGTTTTTTTCTAGCTTTAGTACATTTTTTTCCATATAATCTCTTCAATATTGCTTCATATTGCACTATAATAATTTCTATAGCTTCTACACTTTGTCGCAAATCATTCTGATTAAAATATTTTTGTCTAATCCTTATAATATTGTATATTTTAAAAATTATAAATTTATAAATTATAAAATACAAATTTATAAATGATATCTCTGGTTTGCCATCCTTAATTCTACAGGACGAAGCTGTATAAAGGTTCAATTACAGCTGCAAAATCTTTTAGACATAAACTATTAACAAAGTTCATTTGGTTTTGGTTTGTTTGTTTTTTTATAAAAGCCCTAATATCCAGGTNAGTTAAAAGCCTTCATATGATGATAGAATTTCAACAGCAGAATGAAGCCAAGTAGAAATGTACAGTCAACAATTATTCAAATTTATTTAAGACATGAGTAAGGCAGGAGAAGAGAAAGTGGCATCTATTTTGTCCGTATCATGAATTTGCTTGTAAGAAGAAAATTATGACTTTGATTATGGTTCTGATTTTTCATATCAGGTCATGTCAGTACTCCAAAGCCTCCTTGTTAGCAAATATCATGTTTAATTTAATTTTTGCATGTGACTTTTTCATATATACAGTAGCCTGTAAGTTAGAGTTGATATTCGTCATTCATTCTGACATCTCACTACCCCTTAAGGTTACTCCTTGAGGCCGAGCAAAAGAGATTTGCCAAGAGTTATCAGTATAGCTGGGTGCCATCAATCTCTAGTTAATAATTGTTTTTTTCTAGCTTTAGTACATTTTTTTCCATATAATCTCTTCAATATTGCTTCATATTGCACTATAATAATTTCTATAGCTTCTACACTTTGTCGCAAATCATTCTGATTAAAATATTTTTGTCTAATCCTTATAATATTGTATATTTTAAAAATTATAAATTTATAAATTATAAAATACAAATTTATAAATGATATCTCTGGTTTGCCATCCTTAATTCTACAGGACGAAGCTGTATAAAGGTTCAATTACAGCTGCAAAATCTTTTAGACATAAACCATTAACAAAGTTCATTTGGTTTTGGTTTGTTTGTTTTTTTATAAAAGCCCTAATATCCAGGTGCTTTATCCAAGATTTCCTGGAGATCTGACAAATGATATGACAGAAAGTGGGGTACCAGAAAACGTTAATGTTCTTGGCAGGATGTATGGAATTGTGTCTCCTGAGCTCTTATCAGCTATGCCCTTGGGCCTCTTGCTGAGCAATACCAGCACTAAACAGAAAACATGCAGAAGAGGATAAGTATTACAGGTGTTTTCAGGGAAAACAAACAAACAAACAAACAAAAACAACAAAAAAAAACCCCTCTTCCTGTACTTTCTGTACTCCTGCGGGAGGAACAGGATGGATTGAAGGCCAGCTCCTTTCCTTTGCATCAAGCATCCTTGTTTGCTGTCAGCATCCATGCTTCTGCCTCTGGTGCCAGCAGCGCTGCCTAAGGATGGTCACCTTCACTGCAGGCCTCCAACTTGTCCCTGCTCTTTCTCCTAACGGATGTTTGCAGTCCACTACATCCCATATGAGCAAGATTGCCTTAACTCAGTGCCTGCAAAA
>VWZN01015241.1:10230-21512 GCA_013396955.1 Regulus satrapa | reverse complement strand
TCTGTCTGAAGGGTCACATTCAACAAGAATAATGGAACAACCATGTTTCTGTCTTATATATAAAGTCCTGCTCGTGCAGCCCTCTAGACAAATAACAAAACAAAATAAAAAATCTCTAACACTTTTTTGTTTCCCTGTTTTTCTTAGTTCTTCCACATGCAGAGAAAATTTGGCAGAGAATATGTGTCTTTACCCTTCTCTTCTTAACATCATTGCAATGCAGAACAAATGGAGTAGAGAAAGCACCTGAATATTATATCATCATTTCTCTTGTTTTTTGGCAGCAAAGGGAATTTTTTTACTATTCCATCTGTCTGGAAAAGAAAAAAAACCAAAAAACACCGTAACAAATTAACAGTCAGATTAAGTTTATACTGCTGACTTTTTCAAAGTCACATAAGGATGGCCAGATGGAGTCTGCAGGAGTTACTTTAAGGACAACTGACCAGAGCAGAAAAGACAAGTATAAACATTCTTTGTGAAGTATTTTGTGTAATGCCCTAGGCCTGAAGCCTCCCCAGCATTACTCCCAGCAAGTTACTCTTTCACAAGAACATGAAAAGATAAAGCTGTAGACCATCCAAACTCAATGTATCCTTTCATAAGCTTAACAAATTCTGCAACATTTCCTACAGCTGCTGCCCTCTCAAGCAAGGTGGAGCACACTGATATAACATTCCCAGAATTTTAGACATGTATGGGAACAGATGAGCTCTCAGCTTCTCATCAGTTCCCCTTATCTGGGGCCACCTTTAACAAGCTCTGTGCTATACCCAGACAAAGTGGCAGTGACTTTTGCCTTCATAAGAACTATGATAAAGCCAAGTCCTTTCAGTTCTTCATGGTGCAAGTGGTTCTGATGCCTGGACAAGACTGTGCCAAAAACTTAGGGAAAAATCAGAGACAGTATGGAAGGTCTGGGAGGAGATGTCTCCCTGCCTCAACTGAAAAAAAAAAAATCCACATCTCTCTGAGGTTGTCTCACCCTTCATCAATCACACACCACCGTCTCTATCCACAGCTTAAGAAATATCTGTATTATAAGAGATAATACTGACAGCACCTAGTTCTGCCATCATAATGTTGTTAGTAACAGTATACACTGTTAGCCACAGTTCCTGCTACTCAGATTTAAAAAAACATCCTGACAAGGCTAATGACTGCAAGTGTCTCTGGATAAAAATTCCACCAGACATTATAATCCATTTTCACTCTGAAAGGAATGCAAATGTTTCTCCTGCTCTGTCCTCAAAGTTCCTTAGAAATTTCAAGTATGAAGGTATCCTGAAGTAATTGCAATTGAATTTCATCACATAGAAGATATAGTGGTGTTCTGCATACCATATTTGTCCTTGAGACAATTTTTAATGGCAACATGAAACTCTAAATAAATTTCTGACATCTGATTTCCAAATATGCATGCATTTTTAACTTAAGCATCCCCATTTCCTTTTTAGAAGGCTTAGAGTTTTAATATTATTTCCTCAATTTCATGCTAAGACCAAAGCATCACTCTCCACTCCAAACTGAAAAATACCTTTTAACTAAATAAACAAATCCAGCTACAAAGAGTAAAAAACAAAATTATACATGGACTGACAAGGCCGAAGACTAAACAGTTCATTTGCAGCACTTCTATTGCATCAGCTGAACTTAGCTTTTTTAAACGTTTCACAAGAATAAAAATGCAACATTTTACAATAAAAGTGCTATGCATGCTGCATACCTTACAGAAGAGCAGCCAAGTGTTCCCATTGTACTTTTATCCTCATAAAAACACCACACTGTTGGAACACAAACTTCCTAGCATACAAACTTTTTTGAGTAGGAATATTTCCCATGTTAGAGACCCAAACAGACATATTTACGCAATTACAAACACTCTCGTCAGTAAACACTTTGTTATAACCACTCATTGCAAGTCAAGTATCCTCAAAGTGAAGAGCACTCTGATGAAGTTCTCTGCAGATAACATGGTCCAGGAACATTTAACTTATCTCTCCATCTGAGAGAGATGAGAGTGCATTTAGGTAATCAAACACAGTCCTTAGGACTGACTCCATAGTTTCAAAAACTGCCTTAGCAGTTCACCAATTATATCTAAATCTGAAAAAAAAATTTCTAGCTGTTACATTTGTTCTGAGAGTAGCTCGTACCATGGTACCCAGACTCGGGGCTGAGCTAAGAAGTACCTTCATCTGAAGGGAAGTGGAATTAAATCCTCACAGATCTCTATCTCTAGGTCTAATCTAGGTTTCTATTTTCTACTTCACTGTATATAATCTTGCATCAACACAACTCACATAGCCCCAGTCACCTGAAATGAGAGTTCCACCCTGACTTGTAAAAACAAATGCCAGAGAAGAGGCATGGACCTCTTGTCAGCCTTCACCAGCAAACCACTGGTGTTACTGGGATTGGTATTTCACTACTCGATCCTATCTAGTCCCTGACATTCTTTCCCAACCAAGCAACAAAAGAATCCAAAGGGCAATGCACTCTGCACCTNCCACCCCCCCCACAAGCTTGAGCTGAATGTTACTCATGAGCAGAAAAGCAATAAAGCTACTGAGCCTAAGGCTGCAGTGCATCTGTCAGAGCAGAGCTAAAATAAGGTTCAATATTTTGGCTTTCCTATGCTGTACAAGATTATTTGGCACTGTGCTTTCTGAGTTTGTGAGGTCAAGCCTCCAATGTTGCTTTGTTATTATGTGGACTTAAGAGGTCAGTTTAAGGTCTTCTGAGCTTTTAATTTTGGAACATTGTTTTGCTATCCATCCACACCCGTCCGAACAAAATGAAAGCAGCACAACAAATATTCAGTGAGAATCACAGCTCTATCTGCGTGCCACAGGGAGACAAAAATCTCCTTTCAGCTCCAGTATTCATCATTGGAAATGCCTGTAAGCTCCAGATACATTTTCCAGGCATTTAAGACTTGCAAACTGTGAAACTTTTCTTTGAATCTTTCATACAACAATGACCCTATTAAAACTGCTTCAAAAGATGGGGTTTTTTTAGCTAAAGATGCAGGAACTTGCATGTATCGTCTTTAGTTGAAACATCTGAGCTCCTGAATTGCTCTCTTCTTGAACAGACTGTGCAATGAGTTTTTTATACATATATAATAAATTAATAATTTTATTTGCTGTTTTAAAACCAGCAGTCTTGGTGTTGTGATGCAAATCACAATCACCCTCAGAGAGCAAATAAATTGCCTGTGAGGGTAGGTATTGACTTTAAGGATAGCAGAACATGACCTCACTTCTCATTCATTCATACGTCAAGCTGCAGGGCGAGTTACCAACAATTTACTTTGTTTGCCAGGACAAAAGCACTAATGAAAAAAATATTCTACTGAAATTCTTTTCTGTTAAGAATATGCCGGCTGCTGGAAGTAGGGTTGTCCATGAGCCTACTGGGTTAAAAAAACCAAAGCAAAGCAAAGCAAAGCAAACCAAACCAAGCTAAAACAAAACAAAACAAAACAAAAAACCAACAAAAACCCAACAACCTCCCCTCCCCCCCCAAAAAAAACCCCAAACACCTGCACATCAGTTTCTACCTTTTCAGAACAACTGTATAGCAGAAGACTTCTTGCTCACTGCAAGAGAGAATTTAGACTTTGATTTTAGGCACATTTGGCATAGATATGTTTACTGTTTTCAAGGAAAGGTATTCAGTATATCATATTGAGTTTAAAAAAAAACAACCAAACAAAAAAACCACACCCCAGAACACCTACAGAATCAAAATAATGTTATTTGTTAAATTTGCTGAATATTTTCTTATTTCATGTTAGTCTGATTTTCACAGCATTATATCTTTTATCTATCTTGTATGTGTCAAACTATAAAAGACAGTGTAATATCTATTATGCTGTCACTGAGTTCTAGAGTAATTTGGTTAAATCTACAGGACTTTTTTAACGTAAAACATATTAAAATCACAGGAAATTATTACTATATGAGATTCAAAGCCATTTTTCTGAGACTGTTGTCTTTTATGTTGTATTGGCAACAGCCTAGATATTACTCTAACTACAACACTATTACAAAACATTTCCAGAGACAACATCAATACTATTTTGGATGACAAATTACTTTTCTTAAAGTGCTTCTCATTGAGCCAATGACATGTTAATTCTTAATTCTTAAAATCAATTTCTTCACAAATGTATCTTTTTTAACACTGTTGTTTTGCCTACAGGAGTAGGACTATTATTAAAGTGAACTGGTATGTTTGTTAGGTGAATTTCCATTTACTAAAACAACAAGGTCCTAGGGAACTTTCTGACCCTGAAAAAGCAGATGCCTTTACAGGTAGCCCTCTTCTCTGGTTACCTGCTTTCCTGACTCCAGAGTCTGGGAAGAGATGCTATTTTTAATCAATTTTCATGCCTTAATCCAGGAAGGAACTTTTTTTCTTCTTTTTCTTTTTTTTGAGAATGCATTAGTTATGCTAGTTTTTAGCAAAGAGGTTAAGCTAGATAAAAAGCAATTTATTGCCAAGTACGCTGAGTATTTGGCACCATCTACTCTAACGAACAAATTTTGTGTTGAGCTGTTAAATAATCTCTTGTCCTACTTCTCCATATGTAAGCCTAGAAATACCTATCTGAGATTATCCTTTTCAGATGTAATCTTCTGTGACCCAAAATAATGAGAGAGAAACATTGTCTTTCTGATTCCTGGGGCCTTTATTCTTTCTTGTCCCCAAATAACATCGTCTTGAGTTCACACTTCAGTAACTGTTTTCCAAAAGCCTATGGATTCAAATAATCATAGGATCTTCCTAAACCAGGGGGAAAATGTTCACAATGTAGAGGTAGCACAAAAATTCAACACTGCATTGTAATTTAAATTCTCTGTGTTATTCTAAGCCTTGAAGTGATATTCTGGACAGCTCTACAGCCTGTAAAGGGAAAGCTTCATTATTTTTTCAATGGTTGCTAATAGTCTACTACTGTCTTTACTACCTTGGAGGTAACTACATATAGGAAAAAACAAACAAACAAACAAAAAAAAAAAAAACTAACCAAACCCCCCCAAAAAAAGCCCAGAAACCAACCAACCAAAAAAAAAAACCCCCACAAAAAAACCAAAAAACCAAACAACAAAAAAAAAAAAAAACAGACAAAATATATAGAGAGACAGCATGACATTCTTGATCAAAGCAGAATGGACATTTGTGTTCCAACTTCACAATAAACAGTGTACTCAGAAGCACTGAAAATTTATAACTGGTTTTATCCTTTTCCTTAAAGAACCATCCCACTAATAATATGCACATTATACAGAGTTTTAGCAATATACTTAAATACAGCTAGAAATAAATACAGTGATAGAGAGTATACAAATGGAAAACAGTCTGAAGTAGCATCCTCCTAATAATAATAGGTTAAATGCAATTTTTTCTTAATTCTTTAAAATTGTAGTATTTATGCACACCATAAGCATGGCACATATGCTAATACTTATATTTTTCTATCCTAATCTATAGGACTTCTTATACAGAGTTCAAAACCACAACAGTTCAGCGCTTCATTGTATAATGTAACGACACCTGTGCTTTGCATTGTATCACCGAAGAGTGTTTCATCCCTAGATTATGAACATCCTTCAACTGAATTATATAAAACAAATTATGTTTCCCCCAAGAGTAGGTTGATCCTCAATGGCATGAACTAAGGGTTCCCATGCCAACGTAATGGAAGTAATTTCCTAATGGCAGTAGACTCTAAACCATATGTTTACTTGTTAAATAAAATAAAACATGTTGTAGTGGTAATTTAATGTATAAATTAAAGTAAAAGGAAATGTCCAATATTGCTCTGAGTGGGAACTGGGAAGCTGCAAGAATTCAGGCTGCCATCTGCAACCCAAAATGAATGGCAAACAATTCTGCAATTTTTTACCGCAGCTGCAGCCAGCCCTTAAAAAAATATTCTCATATCTAACAATTTATCAAAGTTAGAATTTTCAACCGATTTCTCTGTTTGTCTGCCCCAAATAAGCCATCTGGGTTTGTAGATAAAGTCAAAATCAAAGGTTAAAGAGTCAAAAGTCAAAAATGGTTAAAGAGTTGATAAAATACCTTGCCAGTAATCAAAAATGTTTAGTAACATCATCTTTGTTGTCTCCTTCTGGAATTAATCTTTGCAATGAACTCTTCCCTTGATGCTCCTGGTTGTGAATACGTTTTTGGAAACAAGAGACATTTACTAACCTGAGGTAGAGTTGTCAAAACCTATGAGATCATATGACCTTGAAATGGAAAACAGAAAAATTGTTCACATCCATATAATTCATTGGGGAAGAAAATACTTGGTAGAGTCCTAAAAGCTAAATTTAAATTTAAAGCCCCTTCAGTTGACATAATTTTTACATATATTTTTCTCCTAATCACTATTATTGAGAAAGTTTCCCGCATTTAACTGAAAGTATTTTCTTTAAATCATACAATAGATTAGCTATGTGTGAAATAGCATTGGTTTCTATTTAGCTTTCAGATGCCACTAATAATGTAAGGTAACATGAGAATCTGCAGTGAGGATTCCACATTCTGATAAACAAATCAGAGTCTCCCTCTGCCAGAGGCAGCCAGAGGATGAACAAGTTCATCACTGACCATAGTGGGAGATCCTCCATCAGACACCAATGGTTCAGCAACAATTTTCTGCACTTAATGGTTATTGACAAAAGAGATTTCCTGTTAATGAGCTGATTGAAAATAACTTCAACTGCATGCATCATCCTAGCTACCCAGTGACACTAAGGCACCTGGTTCCAGACTATGAAGGCAAGTGCTTCCAAGGAGAATCTGTCCCCTTGAATGACAGATTTGCCAACCTGACTGCGTTCCTCCTGTCGGAAGGAATCATACTGTGTGCTTTAAAGTAGCTAGAGCTGACAAAGATCTTTGTCTTTTAGAAATTTATACTGATCTCAAGCCATACCTTTTCACATGGACAGCTTGGAACAGACCTAGAAACTATAGAAAGCACATCATAGCCAATGAAGACCTCACATCTATAATCTTCCAAGACTCATAAAACTGGAGCAAATGTTTCATGGTTTCTATTGCTACATCCTAATCATACATAACAGTTCTACACTGCTTGGGAGCAAAGTGAAACTTCACAGTTATGAACAACTCGTGCTTAAAGAGTTTGAATATATTCAAGCCCTAAACTTGTAATTTGAAGGTTGTAGTTTTGAATGCGAACCCACACTCCCTCAACAAGTGTAATGAAAGAATTAGCATGAGAGCCCCCAAGCCAAGCTGAGCTGTTTCAGACTTCTACAGTGTGATATACATGGTGCTGCCTGAGCTTTCTGCGCTTCATAGCAAAAAGTAGGAGGCAGATACAGAAACAATGGAGGTTAACATTCAGCTCAGAGGTCATTGCTTGACAGGCCATCTCAGCCGATGAATCAAAGTACCTAAGACATCTCTGGCAACTCATCAATCTTTTATTACAGAAAGAGTAAAAACCTCTCACTTTTGTTATTTTTCATTCCAGATTTGTTTAAAATATTTCTCATGAAGAAGGAAACAAAGAGGAGATAATCATACCATAAATTTTGCCTTTCTCTTAGTTAAATTTGCCTTTCCTTTAGTGGAGGAAAAGTATATTAGCCCATTTGAAATTAAACTTCTTGGCATAAAGCCAAATATTTAATAGCCTGAAATGAAGCCAAAATATTTTCTTCTTTCTCTGCATCTCTCTTCTATCTACTTTTATCATCTTGGTTGGATCAAAGCCCAAAAACTAATATTAAAATATTTCCATCTCAAAATGTCTATTGGAAAACACCTCCCATGACTGACAGAACAACATACAATGTGGGAATAATATTCTGAACTTCTCAGAAGAAAATTAAAAGCATCTTTTTAAACTGACAAATTACTTCTTAGTAAAGAGTTCTATCTTATTTTCAGAGACTGGGAGATGATCATAAACTGTGAATAAACCCAATTAAAAATAGTAATTTTGTTTACCTTTCAATTCCTCCAGCTGTGAATTGTGATTCAGATCATCTGTCTTCCTCTGGACTGCTGAGTGAGTAGAATAAGACTAGCTCTGACCATACACAAATAAATAGACAGCACAGTTCAAAATAACACAATATCCAAAGAAAACTGGTAGCTACTGATTTTCTATAATAATATTTATAGTCAAAGACAAACTGAAATGTCCTTGGATACAAACCCAGGGAGTATTTATTCCATTAGTGCCAAAACCCACTTTCCTTTGAAATTACCTAATAAAATCACAGTAAACTTGGACCTATCATAGCATTAACACATAATTTCTGTTTCAGACCAGAAGGAAGGATTATACAACAGAAAGATGACTTCCCATTGCCACCCTGAGCCCCTGAACTTACTAATTTTCCTGCACTAAAATATACTGCTTGTTCCCACAAACAGTATACACAATATAAATATAAATTTTAATGAACAATGTACTGATGTATGAGAAGACTAATTAAATGAATTACTAAACTAAACATTTTACACAGTGTAATGACACCATCAGAATTCCTGTGCTTTCAGATCCTCTGAAAAAACCCATATTCATCTCAATATTTAAATATTGTTTTCTTGCCTTTGATTTTATAAATAAAACAAATAAATTATATTATGTCATTGACTAAAGATGTTTGAAATATGTTTGGCACTTTGCTTATAAGCTACAACTTGCTTTTACATTACAACTCTCTTTGTCAGAAATAATCCAATACCTTTAAAATACTGCTAGTTACTGAGTGACAAAATATCTGTGGAATTTATTTAGGTCAAGATTATTTGAAGATATGACTAAATAGGCATATTAGTGTCATACAGCTGTCATTCTAAGAACAGCTTCTTTTTGAAGTTGACTGGAAACACATATTCAACTCCCTTCTGCAGTGTAACTCCCAGTAAATTAAGTATTCTCTTTAAGCTATAGATTTCCTTTCTCAATTAAATATTAACCTTAGACACAGTACCAGTAAATAGATTTTAGTATAGTATCACAGTCTTTTCATCTAAATTAAGAGCACTCTCCAACTCATAAATGTTGTTTCTTAAAATATATAAGCAGAAGTATGTCATGGCGTGGTCTCATGTCAAGAGTTAGTTGAGAACTCACAAGCATTGATGCCTGCTTCCCTCAGTGTTGGAAGTACTTCTGTTTGTAGGAAAGTCTTAACATTTTAATACAACTGCACAAAATGTTTAGTGTCTGTCAAGGTTTATCTAGGGAACTTTTTATGTTATTCAATCACAGAAGGCAACCAACCCCTTATCTCTACTATATAAACGTACTTACACTCATCTGATACAGCCGCACAGTTACCATTTGTCTTCACTTACCTATGCACCTCCAAATATTTTTCTGCATCACTTCCCTATATTCCTTAAAATGTACATTGCTCTAGATTTTGTTATTCATGGATGCTGAATTCACTGAAGGATTAAATTACCCTGATCATTAGGTCTTGTAGCACCTTGAGTCAGTAGATGTAAGCATCTTTACAAATGAGCTCTAGACAATATTGCCTCGCTCAAAGCACCCTTACAAAGGAATTGTAGATAAAATTGCCTGTATTGCAATGTAAAATGAGGGGAATTTGTGACAGTAAGATGGGTAACAGACATACAGCTGGTCATTGCCATGGCTGATAACAGCAGGAGAGTCTACTAGTTTCAAGGTAATAATCCCTAATACCTTCTGACGAAAACAACAAAAAGCATTAGCTGGAGATTGCTGATAGTGCTGGGTTTGGCTGGGATAAACTTAATTTTCTTCCCTCATAGCTAGTGTAGATCCAATCTATTGGATAGCTGATCCCAAAGAACCATTCCATACTACATGGCATCATGCTCAGTATATAAACCCGGGGGGCAGTTGGCAGAAGTGCCACTGCTCAGGCATTGGCTTGGCACCAGTGGATTGGGGGTGAACAATTGTTTTCCTTTGCATGGTTTGCCTTCATTTCCACCTCTTTGTTATTTTCCTTTGCATTGCAAACTATTATTGTTGTTTATTACTATTATTAATAATAATAACAATTTAATTTAATTTAATTTAATTTAATTACAGTTATTAAAATTATTTTCTTTTAAATGACAAATTTTCTCACTTTTACCCTTCCAAATTTCTTCCCTATTCTACTGGGGCAGGAATGAGCAAATAGCTCTAGTGGGTTCAGGGGAACTCATGGATTAAATAATGACATTGGGTTACTGCAATAAATCTGGTAATGTGGGAAAAGCGCATGCTTGGAGGTTACTGATGTGAGAGGGGCATGGTTACAACTCATGGGGATTGGTATGAATGTCAGTTCATGGTAGGTAGTTAAACTGAGTAATGCCACAAATGAGTAATATTGTGTGGAAATGTAGTACCTTTTGGTAGCAGCAGAGAAGCTGATCCAACATTTCTGTCAGATCAATAGAAATTTCATTCATGAAAGAATGCAAAGAGTTAGCAAAGAGTAGTGAAAATTTAATCAGCAATGCATTTGCACTGGATATTTTCTCAGGGTTAACTTTAGGAACATGAGGATGGATACCCACTTATGGTGATCAGAAGCCAAAGAAAGAAAACAGCAACACAAGGAATCCTCACCACTTTTTAGAGCAAGGTGGCTCCATGTATATTGCAGGCACTGACACCAGCCACCAGGCATTTAAACTCCCATTTCAAGGATAATTGGTTTGGAATGGAACACAGTGTTGTTCAGGTCTTGAAGTAAATTTAGAATAATTTGATTTGTCTAAAACAATCCCCATCTTATCTTCTCTTTGCTGAAATGCTCTTCCAGAGCAGGAAGAGATATAACAGAAAATAGGATGATTTCCTATAACTTTCTAACATCTGACATTTAAGCTACCTGCCTGGAGCAATAAGGCATTCTTCACAGCTCTCACATATTCATTGTGAACTTCAAGAGATGAAATATCTTCTTTCCCTAGGCCCTGCTGTAATATAGTTCCACAGAAGATACAATTCTTCGTAATTGTTTGTGAGAGGCATGTGGCATATATGAATGACAAGTCATATCCAAGCACTGCATGACATGCCCTTTATCCAAAGAAAATAATCAGCCCTAAGAGAATGCAGCTGGTGTATCTTCACTTAGAATATTTCACAGAGGCTGAGACAATCTAATGACTATTTGTATCAAAATTGTTATAAAACATTAAAGCATGGACTCATCATAATTTCAAGTTCTTCTTCCCAAGGAGTTTCAAATCACACACCTTATGTTGAACAAAAAGAAGCA
>VWZN01015238.1:197296-287131 GCA_013396955.1 Regulus satrapa | reverse complement strand
GGGGGGGAATAATCCCAGTAGTAAATACGGCGTTACCAGCTAAGTAAACCGTGCTGTTTGGGAAGTCCGTGTAAATGTCGATGTGTAAATGTCGATGTGTTCAGTTCCCACGGTGTGTGCTGTGCGTGGTGCGGGTGTCCCCCCGCTGTCCGTGCCCCCCTGCTCCTGCCGAGCCGCTGCCTTTGTCACGTCTCTCTCTCGCCACACGTCTCCCATTGTAGGTGGCTGCCGCTCCGTCCGCCGCTGTCTAATTCTTTCCTTTCCCTTCTCTGACCCGTCTAGAGCCTGGAAGAGGAGATAACCTCCATTTTGTTTAGTAAGGAGCGCTTCGGCGCCGGCACCAGCGGGCCCTTCGCCGCCGCCAGCCCGGGGCCAGCAGAGGGCGCTGCGGGGGAGCAGACGGCCGCGCCGGGGCCCCAGGTGCTGCTTGGTCGCGGGTTCGGATCCCGCCGGGACAGGGACAAGGATAGGGACAAGGTCCGAGCTGCTCCCGTACGTCTTGGCCTGCCTTAGGGCGGCGTGCCTGCCTCTGTCCCTTGCAGCACGCCAGAAAGAGGGAGCAGTCAGTGCTCGGCTAAGCTTATGCTCCGTAGGTGCTGCTGCGCTAGGTAAACAGTGATAAAAGCTGGGATTAAGTCACAGATGGTGTGTTGCTTTTTGTGTTCTTTTCATTGGAGGTCTTAATTTTGCTGCTTGAGACTGTTCACTAAAAATATGTTTGATTTTAAAAAACTCTGACACCTTAATACATGATTTTAGATAGCCATCATTATTTTGTTATGGAACAAATACTAATATAGCTGCTTTAATATCATCCTTTTGGCTCCAAACTGAATTCTTATAGGTCTTCTTGGTAATCATGTATTACTATTCTGACAACATACTACACTAAGCAGTCTTCCTCTCATTATCTATTAAGTTGCATAAAGTAACAGACCAAAGATAAACAACTAATAAAGGCCTGCAATAAGGCCTTTTATTGCAGGTTTTTTAAAATTATGGCATACTGGTAGTAGAGCATTATTTTTTTCTGTTTACTTTTGTGTAATATTACTTATTCTGAATTCCTCATTTAACTGAGAGAAATAACTGCCTCTGTAGCATCACTAGCTAGAATCTTCATGCTGTTTATTTTCAGGCTTTCATAATTCAATTCTTATGCCAATAATAGTTTCCACAATTATTACCTATTTTTGATCGAATATTTCAATGCAGTGTAAGGCAGCTAGCATCTTGCTGTGAATATGTAGCATCTCTCTAGCATCATGTGTATATATTCTTTAAAGTTTGCTTGGCGGATGGTGCGCTGTTGAAAAGGGTTATGCATTGATTTTTGTCCTCTGATTGCTTTTTATTTCACAGAGACATGCTTCCAGAGCAGAAGGGCCTTGTACTGGAGTCAGCGATGCTGATAAGGTTCTGCAGATTTTTTTCCATGGCTAAATTTGGCTCTAACTCTTCCAATCCATCTTCATTCTTTCCTCCCTTCTTTTTTCAGTTAACCATCACAGCCATCTTTTGTCTTCCATATGACATAAACCAGCTATCAGCTAATTTTATTTTCATCATTTTAATTTATTCATATACTCTTCTTTTGTTTATCCTCATCCATGTTTTTTGTGCAGAGTTCACATGAGACTCTGGACATAGTGGAGGAGAAGAAGCAGGCAGAGTTTGGGATAGAAGAAACACTAGTCGTAGACGAAACCAACAAAGGGAAAATGCAAGTTGCCACTGATGCTGGGGAGACATGTAAGGTGGAGCACGTGTCAAAAAAGGACTCTTCATCATTGCCATCAGATAGTAGCAGCAGCAGCAGTAGTAGTGAGAGTGAGGATGAAGAGATGGGAGAATACCAGCCAAATCATAGGGCAATTGAGCAAGTCATCAGGGAAGAACAGGAAGAAGAGGAAGACATGAAAAGGAAAGAACATGAAGAAAATACGCAGCATGTGGAAGCCATACCAGAAGGCAGTAAACTAAATGTACCAGTTGAGCAAACACAAGTTACAGCTGAAGATTTTGTCCAGGAAAATACAGTTACTGTAGCTACAGAAGAGAAGAATTTGTCAGAGCAAATTAAGCAAGATTTAGGTGAAGAAAAAGAGGAGGAACAGCTGAAGCTCAATGGAGATGTGTCTCATGTTGACATTGATGTTGCACCACAATTAATTTGTTGTTCTGAGGTAAATGGTAGAACAGTATGACAACTAGATTAAGCGGAGATATTTCTTGGGGTGAATATACCTGCCTTTCTTCTTCTCCTATTCCTCCACATCTTCTGGCATCCAACAAGATTCAGATCATTTGGAAGGGGAAACCACTGATGAGCAGTGAAATTCTGTCTCCTTCAGTTATGGTTTCTGACTTTTTGCTAGAACTGAGTGAAAAGCACCAGTAAAGGCAAACCTTCCGAAGACTGAGATCTCTTCTTTTTTTTTTTTAACTCCTCCGTATTTTATATGCACATACATAATGTGTATTTATTATTTACATGTTTCCAGTGTTTTAAGTCTTGTCTTGTCTATTTGTCAGCTGTTTTTGACAAGTCCACGACATGTAATTGTGATTGGAAAACTATTGCAAATTGAAATTAGAAAGTACCTGTCACTGATTTTTGTTCCTTTTTTTCCCCTCGTACTCCCTCAGTGCTTTTCTTGCCTTTTTTTCCCTCCCTTCAGAAAAGCATTACGGATTTGTAGGCTAGAGTGTGTATGGCTAGCAATTGCATAGGTGAGAGCACTGCACTGTTAAGTGGTGAGGCTCATATCACAATGTTTCCGTGAAGTCTTCTAGTGCAGTAAACACTTGGGAAGCATGCATGGGTTCCTGTCACAGCCAGTTGTTTTAAGCCAAAAAAGGCTGAAGAATTTGTTACTGGGCAAATGATAAAGAAGTAGAAAGAGAAAAAATGAAAGGCAGGCATGTATGTATTTGTAAATTTGTCGTGATCTTCTGCTGAGTTTTTCACCAGTTCAGTGGGTTCTCTATAGATCTCTACCTCCTTGTTCATGTAGTGGTGGCAAATATTTTTTATTCACTTTTTACTCAAAAGAACACACATTCTTTCTTTTGTTGTCTTTTGCATACACAGCTGTTCTGATTAATGACCTGAAAGAATTAGTTTATTAGACTTAAAATTTGCAAGTACCCCTAAAAGCATAGATAGGTTGGAGAAGGGAAGAAGGGCTGCTATGTGTGCAATCATGAAAGGGTGTTTGGGTATTTTTCCAGGGATTTTGCCCTTTGTGTATTCAAAATCAATATAAGATAGCGGCTGATGCATCTAGAGAAATATCAAAAGGCTTTCATTCTTAAATCTAATGAAAATCTGCTTCAATAAGATAAGTAATGAGTTCACTAGCTTAGAGACCCCATGTCGATTGCTTTGTTTGTGATATTGCAGAGAACACCACTAGTTTACTCTAAATTGTTGAAGTAGCTTTTTAGAGTCTTTGTCAAAAGAAGTCATTGACTTAGAGAAAAATTTAGACTGCTTAAAATCTAGAAGTAATACATAATAAATAGTTAAACTTTTGTGTAATTTCTAATCTTGATTTGCAGAATGAGGAGTGATAGGTATTTCCCCAGATTAGTTCTAATATTAAGTGTTTCTGTCTGATCTAGCTGTCAATTTCTTTATGCAAACTAAGATTTTTTTTTTTTTTCATAGTGATGCTTTTACCCACTTTCAGTACACGCGTTATAGCTTTGTTTTTGCAATTGCTCTTTGGTATGTACTGTTGGCTGAAACACTGAACTTTGACAAGGTTATTAGGAGATTAAATTTTCCTACAATGTTATGGATATCCTAGAGGGCTGATGTATTAATCTTCATTTCATTTTGCTTATTTATTGCATGCTTTTTGTGTGGGAAATCAGTCAAATACTTATCTTACTGTTATGCTTTTCTTGAGCTTTTGGTTGTGTTTTCTTGGTCCACTTTATGAAGCTTCTTCTGTCTTTTGAATTGATTGTTTATTTCTTGCATCACAGCCTCCAGTAGTGAAAACAGAGATGGTAACCATTTCAGATGCCACGCAGAGAACTGAAATCTCCACTAAAGAAATTCCAATTGTTCAAACAGAAACTAAAACTATCACATATGAATCTTCACAGGTACGGGTGACTGGTCTGTCTGCAATCTTATTTTTATTCCAGTTATGTACGTCAAAATAGGTAATGTCCAAAAATGCTTTTCAGAAGCATGTACTTTTTTCCAAGCAAATAAGATTATACTTTGGCTATGAATTAGGTAAGTGAAATGTTAAAAAAATATATTACTTTAGAAGTTTTAATTTTATTTTTCTGTATAAAGACTTAGTCACTGCCTGAAAAAGTATAACTTGCTTTAGTCCAGTTTTGAAAACTTGCTTAAAATATCTCATTGCTGCCGAAAGGAACACGTAACTTGTGAGCATGAATTCTCCAGGAATGGGCCGTAATAATAGCTTCACCTGACTTTGTACACTTGGGTGACTTTTATTTAAATATCAGTTCTAGCTGAATTAAAGAATGTGTTTAGAAGGAAAACAAGCCTTTTCTCCTGTGAAAACAAAGTTTTTAAAATGCGCATATCCAGTAATACCTTTTTTTTTCCCCTTATAGCTTGATGGCAATGCTGTTGGTGATAGTGGTGTGCTGGTGAGTGCACAGACGATTACATCAGAGTCCATTTCTACTACCACAACCACACACATCACAAAGGTAAAATGTGTTTCTTGTCTTTCTTATTTAAAAAAGACACCAGACCCTCAAAACACAATTTTAAATGTATATCTGCTAATTCATTGAAGAAAACTAACTTGAAATGGAAGGGATTCATTCCAGGCATGTGTGAGAGTTAAATCTTTCTGTACAGATTTTGAAGACAGAACAAACGAATAAGCAGGAAAATGTGGGAATAGGACATGGAAAGGGGGAAAAAATATGATTAGTGGTTTTTCAGTAGTTCATGTAGGTCTTGTTTCAATGTTTGACAAATGAGTATGTAACTAAATTTTTATAGGTTCAGTCCTGTCGTCACCCACTGATACCCTAAAGAATCTTTGCTAGTGTAACAAACTTGTCTGAGTTCAGGGGAACCTTGCTAATGGCAGCAGGATGAACTGAAGCAATGTTTCCCTGACTTTGTGTAAATCATCCTTGTACTTTTAGGTTTAGGGTATATTTAAAAGCAGATCATTATGTTAGATTACTTTGCAAGTGTGTTCGGGTGCTGAATTATTTCCTGTGCATTCCATTCTTGAAAAGGAAAGAAAAGCTCAGTGTTAACAGGACATCACATCTGTTTAATGAAAAACATGAAACATGAAATGTTTCATGCCAGATGGTGATTATTGTTACGGCTAATTTTTGTGAACATTTGTCAAATTTTAGGCATGCCTAAACAAAGCAGTTTTGAACTCCTCTCTGGACTCTTAACATATTTTTCTAAGAAAATGATTGAAAACCTTATTTAGAGAAAAAAAAATGGAAGACGGAAACAAAATGTGAATTCAAGATTTCCCCACCTCCTCCCCCCAAGATACAGAATTTTTACAACATGACAGAATAATAGAATTGAGCAATCATTCATTGCTCACTGGATATATTGTCTAAAGGGTTAAATATTTTGAAGATTGAAAGTCGCATGCATGAAATGATAGTAGACGAGTAATGTTGCAAAGCGAAGCACATGAAATAATGTAAACTTGGAATTAAAAATGCATGTGTTAAAAATGCATTTATTATCAAGACTAGTCAGCAGATACTTTTCAGACTCCTGCTCCTTTTTGGAATCATTAGGCCACCATCATTTTAGGAAAAAAACTTTATTTATTTGATGAATTGAACCACAGTTTTGACAGGAAGTGTACATTTTCTTGTCAAGTTCAGATGTCCAATAGTCTTGCTTCTGGAGAGGAACAATTAAAGAAAATGGTTTCAATCTTGTCTTCTGCTGAAAAGTTACTTGCATTATCATGATGCAGCAGATCCTTATCTTTTTTGAATTGATAATAAACAGTAACAAGATTGTTTGAATTTTCTAAGCTGACTTTTTATTTTACATTGCAAACTGTTCATTACTGATAAAAGGACCTTCCTAAATAGTTTTAATATTCTAATGTTGTTCTTAACAGGGTCATCTTGGCTCTTCCCTAGTATGGTCAGTGTGTCTTAAGTAATAGTTTATTCTTTTCTCATACAAAGGCTGATTTAAAAGGCAAATAATGTTATTTCTGTAAGAATTTTTATAAGCTAAAATGTTTTAATCATTAGAATAAGAAGTGAAGAAAAAAACCCACAAAACTCTTCAGCAGTGTGAAATATGCTAAAAATATCTGATGAAGGTCCTTGAATGACAGAACTGAAAACCAGATCTTCTTTGTATTTAATGACATTTAATGTATTTAAGAATAGGATTATGAGTATGGAGAGGCCCTTGATGGATGGATTGAAATAAAAGACTCCCGGAATTTCCATGTTGCCAGTTTTATGTTGTGGAAGAAGCTGGAGTTACAGTTTGCCAAATATGGGCTCTAGTAACAGGAGTAATTCTTTTATTGCTTGATTTTTATCAAGTTTAGCAACTGCTAGAAGGTGGCCAAGCNCAGCAATGCTCTTCAGTGTGACAGAAGGTTGTGCTTTGTGGGGTGTTTACAGGAATGTTTTTCTGATTATTTTTCTGACATCTGTAGATGGTAAAAGGTGGAGTGTCAGAAACAAGAATTGAGAAGCGCATTGTCATTACTGGAGATGCAGATATTGACCATGATGAGGTGAGTATGCAAACTTAAGGCTTTAAATATGGGGTTTGTAGTCTGGTGAGATCTAGATGATGTTTCAGAAACTTGAAGTAAGAGAAAGGTAGAAAAATTGAATAAATCTATACAGAAAGACCCTGAAATGGTTACTTGTGGCATAGGTATTAAGCAGTTGTGTTTTGCTATTAAGCCTTTTGAATATATGTGAAAAAACCCCAGCATTTGTAAATTTGCATCATGGATCATGTGAATGGATTTTTGCTATTTTTAGAGGGATTACTCCTGTTGGAAGTGACCCAGTTTATTTAGTGCAGCTTTTGTACTGGGAGGAAAAACATTACTTAAATAATCTTATTTTGATACGCTGATCTGGATAGATGGGAGTCTCTGCTGCATTGTTTCAGCAATATCTGAATGCAGTGCTCATTTTGCTTGAAAGCTTTGAAATACATTAGAATACATTAACTGCTTGAATTTAAAAATTAGGTTTTGGCCAGTATTTGCAGAATTATGTGTAACAGAAATAATTGTTGATCTGCTGTAATTGTATGTACCTTTTATCTCCATCAGTGCTAAAGCAGTATTTTACAACGTCTTTGAAACTAAGGTTAAAATCACTTCTACCTTCCCAATTAATAAGGCTGAATTTCAAGACTACACAGGAAAATAATTGAGAAAAGTCAATTATCTAGTCTTTGTAGTGATGATTATACAGGGGTATTTTTTCATCTAGGAAACTATAGTAACAAAGGCAATCAACAATCACTGGTATAATACAAATGAAAAAGCCTACCTTGCAGTGAATGCATTTCTAACTTCTTGAAGGCTTCACAAATCAGCATAACCGGGTTCAGTTTAACTTATGAATTGTAATATATTGAGAGTTTTCAAGGAATTTATTTTGATTTGTGTCCAGAAAGTGTCTTTTGACAAGTTGAATCTCTTCTTGAAACTCGTAATTAAATGACAGGACTGCTTAGCATCAGGCATGGATGGCTCTTGTTTGCCTTGACTCACATTCAGTGCACTTCAAATGTCTGTAAAGGTCACAACATAGCTTTAGTATACCAGGCAATTCTCAAAGCACTTCTTTAATTTGGGATAAGTGAATAATGAAGTAAAAAATGAAATTATAAAAAAGGAAGTAAAAAATACAATTTTAATCGCTGAAGTTTAAAACAGCAGTGAGCAGCTTTTTGGGAGATTTAAGAAATATTTACAACTTTTTAAAAGGGAATATGGAGCTTCTTTAATGTCCAAACTACATGCTGGATGTTTTTTATTTTGTCTATTAGCTCCCTATATCACTAAAACAGTTTTCAATAGGAAAACAATATTTCAGTTTGGAGTTTCAGAATACAAATGTTTGTATTACTTGTTGTAATTTACCAGTTAGAGTCTTGGGGTTTTTTCATTGTTTATGGTTTGATTGTTAACAAACAGCAAACATCAGTATTGTGCCAATGGACATCACGTGTTCTGTACATTTTCCCTTAATAGGAGTTCAAATTCAGTGTCACATAATAGTTAAGGTGCCTAATGCTGGTCTTTTCAATCTCTCTTCAGAGTTGGTTATTTTTTCTCTCACTTAATACCTGTAGCTAGCTCAGGAAATAGTCAATTTTTAAAAAATTAAGAAAAACCTTTTTGTTGCATTGTATTTTTCTTGCTCCTTCTTGTATTTTCGGGGGTTTTTAGTTGCCTTTGGTACAAAGGTGAACAGGTGATCTGTTGCCTCTGAATACCTTCCCGTGTCTCCTGATTTTTTTCTTATGTTAGGTTCCAGCTGTAATACAGCTCACTGAAATAAGATGTGTACTAAGATGTGGGCAAGAAAAAGAAGGTCCCAGGTGCAATTTCACCTCCAGTGATTCAGAGGGTGCTCTTATGTGGTTCACTATGATGTAGAATAAAATATTGCATTTCAGTTGGAAGGGACCTATGATGGTCATCTGATCCAACTGGATATATTGGTACATCTCTTAAGATGATAACATTTCTTAAAATGGAGAGGGATTATAAGCCACTGAATGATACTTGCATTTTCACTTCCCTGCATTAAGGTAGAGAAATTTCTCTTAAACTAGTACAAGGAGAAAAATGGGATTCTTGTGCCGAGAAATTTCTGTTATGATCTTACTCCAGAGTTTTCAGTACTATACTTAGTATACATTCCAAAGTGTCTTTCTGTTTTGTTCAGGAAACTGAAGGACACTTTTGTTTTTCTGTGCTATCTTAAACTCTCGTTAAGGCATTATTTATTAGAGCTTTTGCAGAAGTTCAAATGTTCCAAGATACAGAAATACTTTTTTTTTCCCCCCTAAGATGAGCTAGAAAGTTATTTTACAACTTTATATGGTTACTTGTTACTTCTGGAAATCTTGGTAAATTTTTAACATGGTGGGGTTTTTTTTTGTTTGGTTTGGGGGTTTTGTTTTGTTTTTGTTTGTTTGTTTATTTTGGTTTGGTTTTTGGGTTTTTTTTTTTTGTTTCGTTGGGTTTTTTTATTTGTTTAGGTTTTGTGTGTTGGGAGCTGGTTTGGTATCTTTTACCTTTGATCTCAAATTCAGGAATTTGCAGTTCTGAGAAATTATAACCCCATTTTCCAAAGGTACTCTCCCCCTTGTGGGTACTCTGGCCCCACATGAATGTCCTTTTGGTTTTGTTAAATTCCATTTTTCAAATGCATTTGCAGGCCCTGGCACAGGCAATCAAAGAAGCCAAAGAACAGCACCCTGACATGTCTGTGACGAGAGTGGTGGTGCACAAAGAAACTGAACTTGCTGAGGAAGATGAAGACTAAAATCAAAAATGCCCTCAAGCAAATACTTGAGGTAAGCTTATGTATATAATTAACACAGGAAAACGTGGCATCAGTGTTCTATTGCATTCATGTCTTTTTACCTGAAAAATATGGGACATCTTTAAGATAGGCATTCACAGATGGATGAGTCAAAACAAGTGCTAATAGTAGACTATTAGTGTAAGAATTTTTATCTTAGGTCTAATCTGACATTAATTTCAGCTGCAAATGTTCCTATATACGTCTCCCAGTTTTGTCATAGTACTCTTATGGCATTTTCTATGTTTTGGTCATGTTGTTATAGTTTATGGAAGTTTATAGCTATAGAAGTGAATTTAGGCTATTTTTGAAAAATATGAAGGATGTGTCACACTTTTCTGTTTACTTGCACAATTATAGTTCTTGCCTAGCATCTTGCTTGTTTAGTGGGAAGACTATGTAGTTTCCAGTAGTGAAAGGACACTTGGATGTTTGAGTTTAGTCAGCTAATCCTTAATCCTAAACACCCTGAAATTTTTGGCCATTTATTATTTTCCCAGGAAAGAAGGTAAATGTATTGGAAACTCAACTTTTAAAGCCTGTTATCAGTTGAAAAAGCTATTTGAAGTTTATTAGGCCTAGTTTATTAGGCCCTTCTAGGTTGAGAAAATAAAAGAAAGAAAATACCACAATACTCCTTCATGCATTCAATAGAAAGATCTGGATGAACACTGAATAAATCTGCTCTTGCACTCATTATAGCTCAGTGTTAAAGCTCAGCAGCCATTTGAGGGGTGTGGCGCTTCAGATTTCGTATGCTTGTCATGCAATCGGTATGAGACTCAAGCTTTAGGTTTTTTCAAACTTGATGGTTTTGTTAGTGGTAGATTCAGATTCAAGAAAAAGGTTTTGGTAATGGTTAAATAATTATATCAATGGGAGAGATTTATAAAGAAATGAAGTTTAAAAACCAGTGGTTTGAGCCTTCATTAGGAGACCTCTGATTTATAACTGACAAGCCTCTGTCAGTAGAAGCCTCTTCAAACCTCCTAGCTAGAAGAGTAAGTGTTATTGGAGGATCTCAAGAAGGAAAACTGTTTTAGTACAATTTTGAGCTTTCAGTATGCACTTTGATCGGTGTTGATGTAGGGGGAGACAAAGTAAAAGAAATACGTTTTATATGTTTTAAAGAAATGAGAGTAGTCATTCTTATTTTCCTGGATCAATATGTTATACAATGGTGGTTGTGGCCTGTGGACAAGAGACTTCTACATCCTGTGCAGGCAGGCATTCCCTTAATATTGAACAAAATTCTTTGCCCATGGAAACTACCTGTTATAAATTTCAACCTGCAGCTTTAGCAGACTTTAGCATAGCCATGAAGTGCCAGGAGACACGGACTTGATTCCAAATTTGGTGTAAGCGACTAGAGGGAAAGGTGTTTTTCACATAATCCTGATAATTTGTCATGTTAAAAAGATGTATTTTACTCCTGTGCCTGAATTTCCTATAAGCTGAAGATTTAACTGTTGATTGTCACTTCTGGGATCCAGAAGAGGAAAAAATTAAAGTATCAGTTGAGAGGATGTGAAGTGCATCTATTGAATGCTGTTCCATGGAGCATGACAGTTATCAAAGAATTCTTCCTGAGCTGGTCTGATCACAGATGCTTATTTTCAGCTGAAATACATAGACTAAAGCCTTAGTTTATTTAATCTACCTACAAATATTTTCTTTCCTAAACATTTGGAGAGTAGTGGGAATGCCTGTGTGTGGCTGAGAAAGGGGAGAGCTAATATCCATTGCCAGCTGTTGACATGGATATGGTCAGTTAAGAGACTGCCTGTGGTGGGGTATTGAGCCAAGAGTTTTTCTCATCTGCTGGCAGAATTGTTAGCTTTCATCACTGTACGCATAACCCTCCTAACCCCTGCTATGTGCCGTACTGCATAGAGCAGCAATGTTGGATGCTGTGGAGGATACGAGGGTGAGAGTGGGAGTAGGATGGCCTCCCCTCTGCCTGCAGACAGGCAGTTTGTCCATCTTCTGTCAAATTGGTTCCAATTGCTTCCTGACCTCATACAGATTGTGCTAGAGCTACAATATTTGTTTTGGTCATGTGTGTTTAGACAGTATTTTCTGGCTAGTTTTCCTCTGAGCCTCTCAGCATATAAATTTACATAATTTTTCAGTATGTATAGCAAGTAGAACTAAGTTTGGGCTGCCTCCAGAAAATTTCTCCAGATTTGGTCAGATTATTGTGTGCTTGAAAAAAAGTTGGTTTTTTTCCCCAAAAATGTACAAACCAGGAGAAAACATGGATCACATTTGGAAATGCTAGATGAGCAGTCACCTGGATATTCATGTTGTAGTCTTAATACTTTTTAAAATTATTTTTGCGTTAGATAATTCTAGAAATCAAAAATAACAATGAAGGTGGGGTTGCTTGTTAAGGACAGTTGGGTAAAACCACCAAAAATAAGACACACTGCACATATGTCTGGTTTTTAAATGTACCTTTATTTCAGCGTTCAGTTTGGTTTGTTTTGTGGCTTTGTTGCTTAGTGACACTGAAAATTAATATAACATGTATGCTCCAGCTTTGGTTTGAAAGCACAGGAGAGGACAGGGAACTGTACTGAACTGTGAGATAGGGGGGTGTTGATGAGTCCCCACATAGAACATAAATGTTCTAGAAGGCTTGGAAAAATGCACATCACTTTTGTGAGAGCTGTTTGCAGTAAGCAGAATGCTGTTCATCGGGTGATTTCAGTGGTCCCTTGGTACACAGCAACATTAAACATGCACACTCAAACCACCCCTTGCATATTTTCAGCACTTCCATTGCAGGATCTAAGGTAGAAAGATACAGTGAGACAGCAGAACAGATGGTTTGGATTTGCAGGGTTTTACTATTCTGTGTGCTACCATCACATTTTGCATTCATTATTAATCAGTGTGAATTTAAAGGGCTTGTCTCTTCTTTTATATGTGTGTAAAATGTGCCAGTTTCTTCATGCTACCTTAATCCAGAATCAAAATTCAACACGATCTGTCCCATAGAAGTAATTACATCTTCTTTAGAGGGGATTGGGTCATGAGAGGAAAAAATTATCTTGGCGGGTTTGTACCATGTTTCTTCATTAGTGACCAGCTGCAAAGTTGATTCTGTTCCTTCATCAAATATTTAACTACTTTATAAAAATTTTATTCAGGGAAAAAAGCATTCAAATAATTCCTTCCATTGTCTGAGAGGGGTTTTTTGCATTTTTTTAAAAGTATACACATTGTGGAATGGTTGTTTGCAAAGGACTGAAGTGTGTCAGATGTTCTCTGAATTTGCCAATTGCTTTATGGGTTCCTGGTCTTCAATGCTTGTTGAAAGAATAAAGAGGACATTTCTCCATGCTATTTTTGGGTCAGACCTGGAGACTTGTTTGACTACTGATGCCTTTCAGTTAAACTTTAGGGAAAAAATTTAGTTGTCTAAACAAAAGAAAGCCACCTGAAGTGCCCTGAGTATCTGTCAAGAGCCTTTTGGTCTCCTGTGCTAAGGCAATGGAGTCATGCAATGAATTTTGCATAGTTGTTTCTGAGGCAATGAAAGCTCTGATGACTACAGCAGTATTCTTTGTGCAGACTTGTTTTCTCTAATCAAAGTAAAAGATAGTGCATTCTGATTCTGAAGGATTACTGAATTGAACTTTCCTTTTTATTTATGCTCTAGGTTAAGGATTAAAATTTTCAATGAACTGTGCAAGCAGCTGCAATTAAAATAACATGAGAATTTTGGGGAGGGAAAAAATGCTCTAAAGCAAAATGAGTACTTGGAGAAAGTAGAGTGCTGTATACTTAATGACTGAAGGGGATTTTAGTCAATGCAACATTTTTTTAATAAAATAACCTTCTCATCTTGCAAAAGAAACAAACAAAGAACCCTGTGCAGAGAGTTACTTTCTGACTCTGATGTGACATTCATGTGGTATCTGTAACAAATGCTTATGTAATTTTCCACATAATTTTTTTCTTCCAGGAGTAAAAATGTCAGTGACCACGAAGAACTGTAGTCATTCCAAGTCATCATGACTCCACTGAATCCACCAGGCCTAGCAATGATGACCAGATGTTCACGACTTCAATGCCAATACCAAACTCCATTTTAACATCTTTGGTCTACATTCCCTTACAGTCTTTCGTGTTTATTTTTATAACCACTTCTTAACAATCTTAGAGTTTGTTTTTTAAAATGGAAGTTCTAGAGGGTATGATCTTCTTTTGCACAAATACTTGTATTTTTGAAACCAATTCTTAATTATATGAAAGTGAACAAAAAGTCTGGAAATCATTGTTCACTGGAGCAGGTGGTAATTGTGCAGGAAGGAGGATCTCTACTAATTTAGATATAGTTTTTTCAGACATTTCGAGTGAAATCTCTTACTGGAGTAATTTACAGATTTTTTTCAGATTATTCAGGTAAATATATGATATCACATAACGAAGTTTTTTATAAAAATAAAACATTTGCTAAAATTTGAAAAAATATATTTCTTTGGATAAATTTTATACTGGTATCTCTGTTACTCTTTCTTTTCCAAGGTTCTCCTCTCTGTTGAGCGGAGATAGAATGGAAGTCTGTAGAGGAGAAGGAGTAGCAGATAGGTTTCTTCTGACTGAGCACTGTGTTCTTTTTGCACTTTGGTGCCAATGCTCAACTTTTTGCAGACTTTTTGCTGTCTGCAGCATTCCAGATAAGGAAAGAAGGAAGAACAAAATATCTTTCTCTTTTTCCAACAAGAGATGATCTAGGCAGCTTAAAACCGTAGTGCTTTTTTTTTTTTTTCTTACTGTGTCCCAATTTCAATACTGCCATTATTTGGATACATGTGTAGAATGCTTGCTTGCTATTAAACCTCACTGTGTCTCCATGTTAGAACTGACATTTCTGTTACAGAGAAGGTGTATGTTTCACATGCTTCCTCTAATGGTTAATGCAGGTTTTTAGGCTACTGAATAAAAGGTGTAAGATGGACTCCACTCATAAAGTAGTTAGAGTACCATCAGTTGAGACTACCATGGCAAAAACCTGTTCATTATATTGGGGTTTATTTTTAATTTGTTCTTGCAGGGGGGTTGTTTGTTTGGTTTTGTTTTGGGTTTGGTTTTTTTGGGTTTTTTTGTTTGTTTTTTTTTTTTTCTGTTGACGCTGTGTATAGTTAAAATGCCAAATTAGATTTATAGTAGCTTGAAGTTGTATTAAGTGATATTTTGCTTTCTGTAATTCTGTTATAAAATAAAGTTGTTTATTCTCTGTATGACTTTTGGCACTCAGACATAAGCTTGGAGGATATTTGAAGTGAGCAGATTACTTCTGAGAACTGCAATTCTAGAGGTCTCAGAACCTTAAAAAACAGGGATTTAGTGCAAGTGGTTCTTGGTTCAAGGATTAGTGCTTCTGCAAGGCTGCCAGAAGGGTGGCATGATTGCCTGGTACTTAAGTACCAGTGTTTTTTAAACGTCTTCCAATAAACGTCCTGATTTTTGTAGTTTAGAGAAATCTTCAGCTGCCAAAACAGAGGAGATTTTAACATCACAGCAGAAGTTGAAATGCCCCTCAGTCTGCAAGTGGTTCTAGTGAGTTCATTGAGATAGGCTCTACTGTGGTTTTCAGATAACAAAACAAATCATAAAACTTCTCACTACATTCTTCTTCACTTCTGAGCAGTGTATCTTTGGTGCTATTCTCAGTTTAGACGGCTGCCATCTGTCAGCATCACTTGTGTAACAGAAGTTCTCGTTAGCTTTGGCTCTGCATAGTTTAGATAACAAATGACAACAGTAACAGAGCTGTTAATTTCTATACATACATAATCATTCTCAACTGCATCCACGTTACCTGGAGATTTAGCAGATAACAGTCTTACCTGCTTTCCTTTAAAACCAGAGGTATTCTGCTTTTCAAAAAGGGGAAGAGAACCCCTTCTAGCCTGATAACATAACTCTGCCACAATGCTGTGTGAGTAGGGAAATTGTCAAAGAAATGGCCAAGTTTGGGTAGGTGAATGTAGGTCAAAGTGGACACACATGCATTTAAAAGGATGTCTTAGTGGATTTTTCCTACAAAAATGTAAGAAAAAGGTATATATAAATCTTAAAGGTATTTTTGATATGTGTAGTATTAGTTGCAGATCTTATTTGATGGGAGGAAAGCATATTACTAGAATTCATTGGTTTTTGGATTGGTCTGCTTAGTTAGACACTAGATCAGTATTGGTTTAATTGCAATTTCGTTTATTCCTTAAAACTGCAAATATAATATTCTTGAAACAATATTATTTTCACTATGTCTTTCTTCAAATACTAATAAAACCTTTGTCAGTGAAAAATTAATAGTATTTTCAGGTCAGCCTAGCTTGTGCATAGCTGTCACTTGCATTGATTGAATATGTACTCATTAAACATGCAGGAAAAAAAAAAGCCCTAAGTGTGATCAGTCCTAAAAATAGTCAAGGTTTACAGATTCAGGTTGTATGTAATTCAAATATTCTGGAATATTGTGCAATTCTAAAGTCTCATTGTTGTCTTTATATATATATATGTTATGGTTTGGATGACAGGTGTCTGCTAGGGAAGGCAGGAGCCTCCCTTGAGATGGAGAGTGTAAACTCCCTCCCTCCAAATCATTATGATTATGAAATTAAGGGGCTTTCAGGCAAAGGTATGGGAATAGGAGTGACAGTTCTTTGCTGGCGGGGATAGCAAGGCAAACAAACAGCAGCACCTGCAGCAGTCAGTAACAAACAGTGCCAGGGTTCCCCTGGGGTGCAGTTCTGGGCACAGCCAGCAGGGGCGCTGCTGGCTCCTGGCGGGCGGGGTGGGTGCGGTGATGCCCCCGCCCCTGCAGGGGGCGCTGTGGGGCGGGACAGGGAGCGTGGGGCGATGGCGGCTCGGCCCAGAGCAGGAGGGATGGAAGGAAAAGGTTTCTGGGTCTCAGCGAGGTGTACCAAGAGTGCCGTAGTGTTAGCTGTGGGGCATCCTGGCGGGTCAGGGTGCAGAGCCTTGCAGGGCGGGGAGATCCTGGATCAGCGCTGAAGAAGCTGTGGGGGTGCAGCAATGGCGGCCTCAGCTCCAAGAGCAGCAGGGAGAGGCTGGCTCAGGATCCCGGGCACCCACANTGAGCCAAACTCTTTGTTTCTTTCAAGTACCCCTAAGCCACATTCTGTGTTTCTGCACAAATAATGGTAAAAAATTCTACAGATAATAAAAACAAAAAGAAAGAAAAACCAACCCTTAACAATATAATATATCTAAAAATATATCTATATCTAGCAGAAACTACGGCATTCAAAATAAAGAAATTGTTCTCAAGGCCCTTCACAAGCCAGCTTTATAATACATAGGAAATTTCAAATACAATTACAATAATTATTTCTGCTTAAATTCTTGGTAAAGTGAGTCATGTGGGTCTTACAAAAAACGCTTAATACATTTTCCTTTTTAATAACGATAACCTCAGGGTTCATAATAAACGTTGGACTTGTTCTACCGATTATTTCCTAGATAAAGCTTTTGTAAAGGCCAAACATGCAACTCCAATGAAAAACTTTAAACAAAAGATGTATTGCTCAGAGCAATGAGCAACTATAGTACAAAGTGTTTATTGAAGTATTCTATTTGACAGTCAAGCTAAATAGCAGATTTTAATTGGGCCACAGAAGACATCAAACAGATGGAATGAAATACTGACTGTAACTCTGGAAGGTTTGAAACTTCTGATTTTCAGGCTGCTCAGTTGTTTAGGGCTTTCATGCTACACTTCAGAAAAAGATGGAGTAGTAATACTAATACAAACTACAAGCATTAGAAATGCTGTGATAATTCCTGCAGTGTTAAAATATTCTGTTTGGTTTGAGGCAAATCCTAACAGAGCTTTCGGAGGTAAGTTTATATGAATGTCTGTCTCTGCTGGGCCAGGCTAAGTGAGTAACTCGCCCTGATATCTGTCTTTGAGGCTACTGGTATTTGCCTTGGGGTGTGTGTAACTATGATTACTATATTAGAAAGTAATACTTTCCCAAATATTCTTCCAGCCTTGAGCAATTTTTCAAAGACTTACTGGTCTATCAGTCCTTATCAGTATTTCTCTGCCTCTGGATTTTTGTCTAACCACTTTTTAAAAATTTCCTCTGGCAGGCATTTTAACCCTTCTGTGTGCCTTAAAGGAAAAAGGAACCAAAAGCACTTTTTGTGTCTTTTGAACCTGCCCCTTTTCTAGCATCCTTGGACAGCATCGCTGCAAACATTTGGAATAGACACCTATCAATCACTCTCTTCAGTCATTCTCCAGCCAAAAGTGGTTTTAAAATTATTTATCACTTTACCATCTTTCCAACGGAATAGTTGAGATTTAAATTCTGTTCTGGGGAAGCAGTCTCAGGCGGGAAGGTTTTAAATGTGCTTACTAGTTGTTGGTGGAGTAGAGTCCTAATTTCACATTATTGTTAGAGAGGACTCATCAGTGACAGCAGTAACTGAAGTTATTTCCTTGCAATCACTCAATACATATTTAGGTAATGCTTGTACAATTTATCTAGACAAAGATGTTGTTCTGTGGTGTTATTTAAACACATATTTTTTTCCTTTTTGAAGGAATTATATGGATACGATAGTGTGTTTCATGCTGGTAGCATGAAAACATATTTCTTGACACTATTCAGTAATGGAACTGAAAACAGCAAGGCCTGAGAATTTTCATTGCATGTTACTAAGTCATGAATGTCAGATCCTCCTACATGTTAGCAGTTACAGCTCAATGAGCAGTTCTGTCAAAGGCGCACAGTATATGTATATATATTTTTGGTATCCATAGCACTATTTTACAGTGAAGTGCTGTTTAAGAGTGTCACCACTTTTCAAATCTCCCCATTCTCAGACACACTGTGGAATTTTAAAAATCAGTTTTCATTCAGTATCTTTATATGCGGTCCTGACCAATCTTTTCTTGGGCAGTGAGAGAGTGAGTGTTTGGGATTCTGTATGTTAGAATTCCTTTAGCATCTGATCAATATCCCAGATCCCTGCTTTAAGAAGGCAGCATCCTTCATAAATGTAGAAAGTAAATTCTTTGCAGCAGCTGTCTCAACTTCCCTGCAAAAGATTGTGTTTGCAATTGCAATCAATTTTCCCTTCACCTGTGCAAGGTATTCTATATTATTTGCACAGATGTAAACCAGTGTGATGAATTATGTCTTTTTAAATGTGGGTAGTAGTAAAATGGGAGAGAGTGTAAGGGTAGTTGCTACTTAAATTCTATTTTCTCCACAGGCTTTGATAAATTACAGTGTTTTTTTTAAACCTGTGGTCATGACCTCATGAGTATTTCTATAAAATTATTCCAAGGAGTTCTTAAAAGTCTATGAGAACTGAATCTGCAAACTCCACTTAATCTCAGAAAAGGCATTATCCAGTCTTTTCTTGCAGGATGGATAGTGACAAACAGCTTTAATGAAAGGTAATGGCAGACAGGGACAGTAAACACTGGGGACAATAATAATAGTCATTTCTCATTCCCTGCCAGTTTGGGTTTGAACTTGAGAGTCAGAATCAGAGAAGCTAAAAGCCAGTAGTACATGCAAAAAATTTGAGTTGCATTTTTATGGATCATCTGCCGCAGGAAATCTGAGATGCACTAAAAACTCTACATCTACAGCTGCAGGGGAGCAGGAAGGAATTTTATTTTTTTTTTAAGTGTGTTGACACACAAAAAAGATAACTCCATGCTTATGCAGTTTTTTATTTTAAAAAAGTCATGCATTTGTCCTTATAGGATAATAATAGCTGTTTTACAGTACACTGACTGAATCTTTTAGTGATGTCAAAATATGGTATTTTCAGTCATCAGAGAGAATTCCTTTTGGTCTCTGTGACTGTAACATTTTGCTTCCAAATTCTGTGGAAAAGATGCTTTACAAACCCCACAGTCTTTCCCAAAGCGTACAAGCTAATAAATGTCAGTTCCCCTTCGAAACCCTTTTCAATATCCCAGATGTCAGTACTTGATATCAACTCGTTATTTGTGCATCTCAATTTCATAAGGCTGTCTGCCTTGCATGTGCCAGCTCAGCTCTCTCAGAAGCTTGTTTGTGTCACTTTCTCCTTGGTAGGCCAGGGAGGGGCTGGTAAGCAGGGCACTGTCCCCCCATATCCTGTGTCACACAGGGGAACCAATGCAGATCATGGCAGGAGGCCTCTGGTCTCTGCCGAGCTGCTGCCTAGCACTTGCAAGGACTTTGGGTGGTGGCAGCTGTTTCACTAGGATGGCACAGCACTGGCTTCTCCTCTTCAGTTTTGTTTTCCTGTGTGGTATTTATTTGCAACTGGTTATTGTTCAACCTGCAGCGCTGAGTACTGGGTTTAAGCTTGCTTCCTGAGATGTGAAGCTCCCTTAAACATCCTTGAGCTCTTGTATCTGTTGTCTTTTTGTCTGGATCTCCTGGGTTTCTTCCACTGGCCACGGTAATTCAGGAAGGCATTCCTGGAATCTTGTGCCATGACTGTTTCCTCCTCAACTGAAAAATAATCCAAACAATACAAAAATTCCATAAGAATATGCTGATTTCTTATGGTGAGTTTTTATAAAGAAGAGCTGGCCTGTATTACTAGGAACTAATCTTACTAAGGTGAAGGTGTCTGAAGAGCACACTGGTATTATTGTATCAGTTGGTCCATGATCCTAGAGGGAAGTCTTCTGAGTGGGAGTCTAGGGCTGCTACTATGCCTAATGAAGCACTAAAATGATCTATTGACATCAGCAGAAATGCTGTGTTTTCATTTGCCTCCACAGCTTTAAATCAGAATAAAATCCTGAAACAGCAAAGANTCTTTTTGTCTGGATCTCCTGGGTTTCTTCCACTGGCCACGGTAATTCAGGAAGGCATTCCTGGAATCTTGTGCCATGACTGTTTCCTCCTCAACTGAAAAATAATCCAAACAATACAAAAATTCCATAAGAATATGCTGATTTCTTATGGTGAGTTTTTATAAAGAAGAGCTGGCCTGTATTACTAGGAACTAATCTTACTAAGGTGAAGGTGTCTGAAGAGCACACTGGTATTATTGTATCAGTTGGTCCATGATCCTAGAGGGAAGTCTTCTGAGTGGGAGTCTAGAGCTGCTACTATGCCTAGTGAAGCACTAAAATGATCTATTGACATCAGCAGAAATGCTGTTTCCATTTGCCTCCACAGCTTTAAATCAGAATAAAATCCTGAAACAGCAAAGATCATTGTTATTTTATGCTGGCAATTCATGTTCTGCTTTACAGAACTGTGTCTGTGCTGTGAGAACCTTGAGCTGGCCTGTGGTACAGACAGACCAGAAAAATGCTTGCTGTCTGCATAACTGGACATCTTCAGAACACGACCATGTTTTGGGGGCTTGGGGATTATTTGAAGAAGAATGGAGAAACAGAGAAAAATTTTTTTTAAAACCACCAACCCACACACTCCCCCAATAAAATACTTGTCATTGCTAATTGTTGGGGAGAAATGTGTGCTGTTTTGTTAGATTATTTATATTTATTTATATTTATTTATATTTATTTATATTTATTTTTATTTATGCAGAGCCTCTCTCTTGCTGTACAGAGAAAAAAAAAAAGCTAATGCTTGTTTAACAATTAAGCAAGGCAGCCCTGATTTTAGTAATGAAAAATTATCTTTTTTTTTTTTTTTTTTTTTTTTTAAAAAAAAAAATTTGGGAAAATNTTTTTTTTTTTTTTTCAAAAAAAGAGATCTAGGTAAATAGGCAGCTGAAACCTGTAGGGTTTCTGTTGTTCTGTGGGAGAGATAACATTTGAAGAAGTCTGTTCTCAGGTTTATCTGTGGCTGCTTCTCTCACCTGATGGTCTAAAGCTGAAGTTGGCTCTACTTGCTTTTAGAGAGAGAGCTGCTCAGGATGTTTTGTGTAAGTTGGCTGGAGGCCAAAACAGTAGGTTGGTCTCTGGCAGTCTCAGCTCAAGAAAAAGTAGATCTTGGAGGCAGAGCTGGAATGCAATGCCCAAAGTATTGAATAGACAGGAATTAATCTCACATCCTCTTGAGAATCCCAGCCAGAACACCTGTGATCTGCAAAATGAGTGTCTCCTTTCCTGAGCCATTGAAAAGCCAGATAATTTCCTTCAAGCATCCTTCTCAGTTGTGAAAGAGAGAAGCACAGCAGCAATATTCCTTTGGAAAATTAATCTGCCAACTACCTCATTCACCTCTCTCTTGCACCCTTGATTACTAGTCTCAGAAAATTTATGAAACCATTGCTTGCTTAAACTCATTACAAATCCAAAGCTAGAATTTCTGTGCTTTAAGAGAAACAGAATTTAACATCTGGTGCTGTAGATTATTTACAGACCTGCAGAAAGTGTATCTAAGGAGGATATGAGTGCTGTGAAAAAAGGCAGGACAGTCTGTTTCAGCAGTTGATCATGCATCATGAATGCAAATGTCTGTGGGTTTTTTCAGATGGGTTCATCTGGCTTAATGAAAGTATTGTCTGAGCCCCAGCAAAATACCTGAACTGATGGGATCAGTAGCCCACCTGCTTTTCCTGGCTTGCTTCATCCTAGCTGGAATAGAAAAGTGAGAGCATCACCAGGTAACAGGGAGTTTAGTAGAAGCTCTTATTTCATAATAACTAATGTCTGACTTACAGATAAGAGCACAGAGATTATAATTTACAGAAAGGAAAAAAATCACTGCTTTTATCTGAAGTCAAACGCAATAATATCACTAGCTTTCGTTTCAATCACTTTCAAGAAAGAAAACTACTCTCTTAGTAATTAGCCTTCCTGTTTACTCACGGATACTGAATTGCACAATGTTTTGGCATTGCACTGTTTTTTGTGGGGTTTTTTTTTGTTTGTTTGTTTGTTTTGTTTGTTTTGTTGTTGTTGTTGTTGTTGTTGCTGTTTTATTAGCATGTGAAAAATCAGCACCTTGCTCTAAGAATAATCTATAATCCAAGGCAGGGCTGACTTAGGTACATGAAGCTGGCTTCCCTTGCAGATTAATTCAGCAACTGAAAGCACATCTTGAGTTTTAGCAGCCTGAAGGTAACTTGAAGTGTATGCTCATATGCACACAAACACCTTTCCTCTGTTAAAACCTCAAATCAAAATGCCTGGAGATGTTACACAAAACAGGAAGTTAGTTTATTTTATATTTCTGGCTGCATATGACCTTTCTTATGTTAAGTGGCCAATTTTTAAGGATAGAGCAAAATCTGAGTGCACAAATTACAGTGTTTGGCCTGGCATCTAAGTGAGATTTCTTTCCTGGCATTGCACTGGTGGGTAAATCCTTCTCCTGTTGGGCTGATGCACCCTGGGCCAGCTCGGTGTGAGGCCTCAGCTGATCTGCAGATCCCGGCAGACAGGACTGGCCTGTCTCCCTGAGCCCAGTCTCTGCCAGAGCCGAAATCTGTAGTGGGACACTTGTGAAACATTGTCCCAGGCAGGCTTCTCACCAAGTGGTATCAAGAAGCATGTGAAATTTACAGAGAAATCCCGGGCTGTTGTCTCAAATCTGGCACTCCATATGAAGAAAATGTCAAAAGGCAGATAATCTGAGGAACAAGCTTAGTCCCGTGTCAGTGGGAGTGTGCTTTCAAAGAGCTGGAGGAAAGAATGGTTGAGACCTCTGATCCAAATGTGCCCCAAGGCTGGCTTTGGCAGCTGGAACCCTAAAACATGAGCAGGTGTGACTGCTGCTACAGCTGGGACCCAAATCTGGAGGGCACGGAGATCATCCCATCAAGACTGGATGGTCCGAGGTACAGGATTTTCTTTTCTAAAATAAACTCCCTGTCTGCTACAAGTGTAGCTCAGTTGGGGTCTGTGACCAGCCTTGATTCTCAGTGCACAGATGTGTTACAATCACTGCAGATTTGTGTTGGGGTGGGTGTTTCTTTTGGTTTTCTCGGAAGATAATTTTTTTGAAGTGAATTTAAGCTGATTTTAAAATAGAAATGGCAAATGTGCACTTAGGTACAACATAAAAGCAAATACATACTTTTGAAAGAACAGAGACACATATTTAAAAGCCCAATTACTTACAGGGTGTAACTGCTGCTACCTGTCTCACTGAAGACTTTCATAAAAGAAAGTTATCTGTACTTTAGCTGCCCTTTTTCTTTTTTTTTTTTTTTCCTTTCCATTCTGGTTGCCCCTTATATAGTATGAAACAGTAAAATTTCATATAGTATAGAATATAAAACCATGGCATTTTAAGGGAGGCATCAATTCAAGTTCTAAGTAAATACCTGTAGCTTTTTTTCAAACAGAAAATGGTCTAAAATACCAACTGAAGTACAACTTCATCAAATTGTTTCTGATCATAGTTTCTTCAGTTTAGTTAATGGTACAAGCCTAAGTTGAATGAGAAGGTTTCTCTCCCTCCCCAGTCTTTGTTCCCAAGTCCTAACTCACCTTCTCTTAGTTTGATCCTGAAGTAGGCAATTAGCAGCAGCAGGAGTAAAGTCACGGGCATAAAGATTCCAGCAAAGAGAACATAACCAGGCAGCTCCCTCACAAACACTGACAATACATAACCTACACTCATTTTCCTCTCAAATTTTCCTGGCAACCATGCCAAGCCAGATCCTTAAGGTCTCTGAGTTTGGACTGTCTTTATCCTGCTTCCTTCCTTTTTACCCTGATGAATATCCTGCCCTTTGCTCAGGCCATTATCTCTTTTTGGACTTTGGTTTGTTTGTATATGTCTGCGATCCCAGTAGTACTGGAGTTCACTCATGGAGTTACTCAACAACAAAGTTTTAAAGTGGGTATTGAAGTAATGTTGGGCTTTGAAACCTTTAGATATGTTGGGCTGGGCAGGCCTGGATATGTGAAGCTGCTGCTGCCTTTTGAGCAGTGTGGGTTCTGCCATCTGCTAACACTGTTCAGGCCATTCTGAATAACAAACACCCTCTTCCTAGATATATTATTAATTTTACAGTACATCTCAAATGCTCAGAGATGAGGACCTGGGGTTGAGGACCCTGTTCTACATTCTGCATAGACACATGTGTGGTCTCAACTCTGAAGAGTTTTCAGACCAAACCACTGAGGCAAAAAGCAAGTGACTGTGGTGATGCTGTACCAACCAGCTTTCTTTCCAAAGAGTAGCTACTGAACAGTGAAACTCAGGAAGGTTTCTTTCTTAGTTAGGTTGAAAATGTATGATTTTGGGGGGGCAGATGTGCCAGAGAATTCAAGAACCTTTTAAATGTTCAGGTAGTTCTGGTTTTCCCACCTGGGCACCAGCCCATGGCAAAACTGTGCCTTGCAGGCATTGATCTTCATAATTTTTTTTAAAGATGATCAGTCATTTTATAGTCCTCTACACCTTCAGGTTTGCGGCCATATTGTGAGCAGTTCTGCTCAAGCATCCAGAAAGACTGCACAAGGTTTACTTCACTAATTGGGTAGGTGAGTAAGCTGGAACCAAGGGAAAATGCAGTAGATTTTCAGGCTTTCAGGAGAAAGAGATATTTTCATGTTCACCTTGTTTTCATCACCTACTGTTTTCAAGAGGTAAACAACCTCACCTAAAACCTATGTGAAGTTTGTAATTTTTTTGAACTGAAAGAAATTTGATGTCATCTCTTTTTAACAAGTAATAGAGAATATAATGTTTACAGACAAATTCCTTGTTTTGTTAATTACCTGCTGTCGTAATTGATAAAAGAGCAAATGGAGTGTGTCCTATTTCTTGCTTATCCTTGTACAGCTTCAACTTCTAACCATTATATCTTATTCTGTCTTTCCTACACAATGTTTGACCTCATTCATAAAGTGCTTTATGATCTACTGATGAAAAACGTAGATTAGAAGCCAGATGGTGAAGATATTAATATTGTTATAGGCCCATCTGTTGCCAGATAATTCATTCCTTGAATAGATAGATACCTGTCAGCCGTGATCAATAAATTCCTTAGACATTTTCCTTTGTGCATGAAAAGTTAATTCAGTTGTTCTTTGTTTTGTTTTTTGTTTTTTGTTTTTTTAACTATTGTGATTACTATTGTTTGCAAAACAGTTGTAATATTTGATGAACACTCTTCAGGCAATATTTTTAAATTCCTTCCTAACTGATGTTCTTAGATAAAAATATCTTGAGTAATCAGAGAGCTCAGTCTTTGAGAGTGAAGTCTGTGACTGAATTCTGAGCACTGTGACTTTACAAAATGAACCAGGGAATACTTCTCATTGATACACCCGTTATAGACCATAATGATGTTTATGGGCCCTAAATACCTGCAAACAAGGGCAAAACACTCACTTGAATTTTTTAAACTGAGTTACTTTGTGTGCCTGTGATACAATTTCTTTCTGTCAAATGCCAGTCAGGGGAGGTGAAGGAAGTAACTTGATTTGCTTGTCACACCTGCCTCTGGTGGCTCAGGCAGCTGATGAATTGGAAGTCGTTAATTTCTGCCCAGAAAGAATAAGAAAGTTCTCAACCCTCCACATTTATACAAACTCCTTGTGAAATGGCAGCTGCCAGCTCAGGTCTCAGTAGTGAGGAGCAAACTTGGCTCGTGACTGTTCAGTGTGACAGACGTGTAACACAGGTTTCCATATTGGAACAGGACATATGCAGTGGAAATGAGGTCAAACACATTTTTGCCATGAAGGCAGTTCATTTCCTACCTGGGTTGGCTGGGATGGTTTGTGTAAAGCCAAGGGGAGCTCTGCTGCTGGCCAGGCAGTAGTGTTTGAGCAACAATGCCTCATGTGTCATCTGCCATGGCCAGAGGAAAACTGGGAAGTGTGGGCCAGGCATGGATTACTGACACAGGAACATATGGTTTCTTGGCTGCTCTGTGAAGCTTGGGTGTATTTGGGAAAATTGATGGATTCACAGCTTTGTGAACTTGTCACTGACTTTTTCCACGCATGGAAAAACAGAACCCATTGCTTGTTACCCCTACAGCACTGCAGGGTGGGCCTGCCCAAAGTTTGCTTTTTGGTTAACAGGGATTTCATCCATTTCAAAGTTTTCCTTTTGTCTTGAGTCAGAAACTTAATTTCCTGTGAGAAGGAATTTAAGGAACATTAATTTTACAGCCAATAAAACTCTTATTTCAACTGTGTCATTCTGATTATTTGCATGAAATGTGAACACAAATTAATTAATTCAAACTTCAAATGACTTTCTATTTTCCAAATTTGCCAACTAACACCAGGAATTATGAACATCACACCTTCCTTGCCGGAAGAAATTTCTTATACTGCTCATCTTTGTGTGTGTGTACTAAAGACACATATTTTCACACGCATTCTTGTTTAATATTTTTTTTCAATCACAGTTTCCAAAGGAAACCGTTCCCTTAAAATTTCTCAGTGGCTTTAGTAGGGAATATTAAAAGGCAAAGAAGTACATATTGGTGCTGAGGGGAAAGAGTAAGACATGCCTGTGAAGACTGAACCACCATGAATAAAAGAGAACATGGTTATTGCAGGTGCTCAAGAGCCTTTTGGGCAGAAGCCAAGATGCTCATGTTTTGTACAGGGAAGTTGCCAATGTGTGCAGGAGATGACCTGGCAGAGCTGAGGCTGCACTTTCTTAGAGAAGACAAGTAAAATTTGCTGTGAAACTGAATTTTTTTGTAAAATATCAGTATCTCTGTCATTATGGTGGAAAGAGGAAGCAGGAGTTTGGTCCTGGCTCAGTAAGAGTCTTCTAGCACACAGCCGTGGGTCAAAACTTTTGTTCCTCCCTGAGGCAGGGTTGGAACTGACCCCAGAGGACTGGATACTCCCAGGGGTGTCCCTAGCCAAGGATGTGTGCTGGTAAACTAGGTAAGGCTGTTGGTAATGTAAACTTGAATTGCTCAGAAAACACATTTTGGATGAAAAAGAGCTGTAGTTCCTGGGGCTATCAAGGTACAAGGTTTCCTGAAATGTATATTAAGGTTATTAAATTTAAATGCTAAATGAGCACTTAGATCTATCTTTATCCTGGATGTTCTGCTAGAACATCAAAATTGTCTATTCTCCTTTCCAACATGAATTCAATAAAGGTTATTAGATTGGGTAGTTTGATATATTTATTATTACAAGCAATTTCATTTCCTTCCGTGTCCTTTGCAGAATCCAATAAATTGAGGCTTGTTTTCTCAAAAAGCATTTAGCCTTTGTTTGAAAACATCAGGAGATGGAATCATCTGTCCCTTTCCATGCCTTGTTCATGATGTAAAACACCCACTCCACATCTGGTTTAGAGCTTGCCGTGATTCTGCTTTCAGCCATTTGTTCTGCCTGCACCTTCCTCAGTGCATCAGGGATTTTTGGGAGACATGTTATTTTTGCCCTGTGAAAGTAATTATCCCTTGCAGTGTCATGTCTCAATCTCTTTCCTGTTAAGCTACCCATTCTGGTCTCTTAATTTCTTACAGCAGGAAATGGCAGGGGGCTGGGGGGGGGATGTTGCCCATCCTTGAAATTTCCTTGCAGGTTTTCTGTGTTTTGTCTAATTTTGAAAGATATCTTTGGAAATGTGGGCATCCTGACAGTTGCAATTGCTTAACAGTGTCACCTGTGACACTCCTAGAGGTAAATTAATGTCTCTATTCCCACTTGCTAATCAGTTTTTTACTCATTAGGTGGGCTAATGAGTAAATGCTAGAGCATTTGGAGGCTCTTGGATTACACACCTGCTCTCAGACTCAGTCCTCTTCAGGATTGTGGTTGCCCAGGGCAAGTTTCAGACCTTTTAAGCTTGTTTCTAGATTTCAAACATTTCAGACATTCTTCCTAATATTTGTTCGGAAATGTTATAATTGCTTGTGTCATGATAAACCCAGCCTTTAACAAATGATCCAGAACACACAGCCTAACTGCTTATTACTTCTCCTTACTGCTTAGCATCAAGCCTTTAATTATTTGCACCTTTTAGAAGTGCTGATTTTATATCAATTTCTACCTGAGGTTTCTTTCTGTTTTCCTCTCCTACTTTGCTGATTTTCTACTTTGTTGCTTCTCTAATTACAAGTATTTGTGTGTTTGTGGTGTAAATTGCTTTAAGTTATTGATCCAGCTGAAAAGCTGCATAATCTGTTTCTGGGCTTTGAGGGAAAGTGTTAATGCGCTTATTGTGAAACTGGATCCATTGTCTGGTTGAGTTTGGAAACAGCTTTGTTGCCAAATGCGTAACCATCTCCTCACCAGAAGGACTGGAGTAGCTACCCTGTCGATATGACTTTTAAGATCCCTGCAGCAATTCCTAATTAATTACTTGTGTGCTCTATTGATATAGAAAAGTTATTACTATTTAATGAGCATTAAAAAGGACTTTCAGGTGTATTGAAGGACTTCTAGGTGTATTGAAGCTGCGGCTGACTTTATCAAACAGACTTGTAATCTCATTAAGAAAGTAACATCTATTTTGCATAAACCATGCTAAGTAGCTTATTTATATTCTGATTTTTTAATCTCTTTGAACAATCTTTGCATTCTTCATGGCTTGCATTTAGTTTTCTTACCTGTAATTAGGCCAGATCATTTGAGAGTTATCATGAAAGGAATGGGTTTCTAGACTTTTCAACATTATGATTAAGATTTTTGAAAAATTAGCTGAAGTGCAAAAAATGCCAAAACCTTCTTGGCCAACTTCCAGGCCTCTTTCAAGCTTCTTCCTTTTCAAAACTTCAGTACAGGGTATTTAAATTTCAGCTTTGTAGTTAATCACCTGTTAATCACCTCAATAATAATCTACTTGCGCCCAAATATCTGGCAGTGGTACAAATGGATGAGACTTTTCTTTGAGTACAAACCAAAACATTAATTGAGAGTAATACATTCTGTACATTATTACTTAAACCACCCTGATATGAGCTGCTGACAACATCTCTCTTGCTTCTGATACAATTTTGAAGAAATTAATGTTCTTTTGAAAGAACAAAAAAATCTGATTGTTCCTAATCCTATGATCACGGCATTTTCCATAGAGTGCTTTTTTTTTTTTTTTTATTCATGGCTTGTAATGCTTGTCCTTGACTTGAAATACGACTTGACAGAGAGAAAGTAAATTTTTCTTTTGGAATTCTTATTTGTGTTTCTGTTAAATACAAATTTTAAAGTGTGCCAGATATTGTAAGTTAATAAACATTTACTATTTAGATTGAACAGCTTTGCTAAAAATTTTGGAAATGGGTTGATTTCTTTTATCTGCTTCAGTGTTTGTGTTTGTGTGTAGTTTCCTGTTCAAGCTGCCCACTGTTCACCTGTATCTAATGAGTCTGGTTCCCAGTGACTCTCTGTGAACTGCTCTTCATCAAAAGACAATATTTCACCTGTGCCTAGCATAACACAGTCCCGCAGCATCCCTTCTGACAGCTGAACCCCTTTCTGTTAGAAGATCATGGATCTTTAGAAGCCACATGATGAATGCTCTTAACATGAGACTACAAGCAGTGTATTAAATGGAAGTGTATCTTTATCTTTTTAATTAAACACTGCAAAACAAACCAAATCTCCTTCTGTCTCATCTCTTAGACATGTGCTTTTCTCCTTGATTAGTAAAGATAAAATCAATGTAACCTTTAAGCAGTGTAGATAGGTGAGTGAGTGATGAAAAAGAGTGCTGCTCTGATGTGCTGGAAAGACAGAGCCAGGTTGACCTGGGAATGGTTGTGCAGTGGTAACACAGGGCTGCCTTTTTGTCTTACCCACAACCATGGCCCTAGCTGTGATGGCAGTTTGCTGTATCACTGTTTGCTCACTGCCAGCTCCCTTTTCACACAGCAACAAACAAAACAATAAGATGTACTTCTAGAAACTAGGAGAGCCTCAACTTTATTTTGTTAAGTCCTGTTGTGTAACTGATCCTGAAACCACTATGTAAAGGTCTGGAGAAGTGATCACAGTGATTGCAAAATCTAAGCTGACTTTTTTTTAGCTGGCTTGATTTTAAATGTATTATGCTGTTTGTTATGTTTCAATTGAATTATGCCATTTGTTGCCTCTTGGTTACCTAATACCTCATGATATTACTTTACAACATGTCTGCTGCCCTGGAGTTGCTACCCTACCATACCATAGGGAGTTTTGAGTCACCATGTAACTGTAGAGTAATGCACTGTTTCTTTTCCCACTTCCCTGTAGTAAAAGATAATGGAGACCAGGTTACAGTGGCAAGATTTACAGCTGTGCCCAGCCAGCTCAAGAGACTGAACTTGAAATGCCCCAGATTCTGCTTCTTGGGCAGCCTGACCCCAACTGATTTTTGGGGTTGTCCTTATGCCAGGCTAGGAGCTCAGGATATTCTATAAATCCATAATCCAGCATGAGGCTGGGGCAACTGCAGTGTGGATAGTGAGGGAAGCTGCTCAGCACCACAGACAGGTTTTAAACCCTGTGAATAAGCTATGGGGTGGGACTAATGCAGAAGCATTTTATTTAGTAGCTAAACAAGCACAGATGTGTAGCTGTATTGAATTCGAAGCACAGCTCTGCAAAGGAAAAAAGTGGCATCTTCCAGATCAGAGTGATTTCTAGGGCCTGTTGGCTTATTTGTGCCTACTTTTGTGCCCTAAGTGACTCGAACCACAACAGTTCAGCTACTTTGCAGGACATTTGAGGATTTTGCAGTATCTCTGTATCTTCTTATTAAACATTAACAGACGTTTAATAGAGTAGATAGAGCTGCAGCAAAGTCAAGATCTGAGTTAAAAGTGTCCGTGCCACTATTGCAAATAGGCCAAGTTGTTTCAAGTTACCCATTAAAGGTTTGGCAGGCATTTTTTTGGGGCTTTTCCTGTGAGATTCCCTCATAGGAAGATGCTCTGCGACCGCCTCCAGTTGCACAGGCTCCTTTTCTGGAGAAAGAGGGATTCCTCTGTAGAGGGATCCAAGGTGCTGGTTGAATAGAGGCATTCAAAAACTTACTGGGCTAAGGCCTAATGTAACCCTGGGTGAAAATAACTGACAGTACAGCAAGTTTGTCAGCAACACTGGAGAAGTGAGTGTGTGTGTGCAAAGCTGCCTCCTCTGTCACAGCATCTGGAACGAAATGAAATCTCTGTGTGAGACAAATTTTCAGCTGCTGCCAGCGAAAGCTATGGTTAGTTTAACGTATTTTGTCAGCTATCTGGTACTCAATTAATGTGACATGAAATAAAATGGCATGAGCACATATCATTCTCTGTTATGTATTTCTGGTGAGTGCTAATTAATTTGTCATTCCACTTTCCACACTGTACATTTACACAGTAATGAGTTGTAGCCATCTGCTGGCATGAAATGATCTTTTTTTTTTTTCTTCTCTCCCCAGAAAGGAGATAGACAGACTGCCTTTCGTGTTTTTCCTTATACTCTAACATACCCAGAAAACCTTATGCTTAACACTGACATTGGCAACAACAAATGCTAGTTTACACATGCAACCATGTAAAACCAAGGAAAGAGTTTTTAACCCTACCTTGTTTGATGATTTAAAATAGTTGTTGTGGATGTTCTGTCTTGGGGAGTTTCATGTAGTGTTTTAAGAGAGCAACAACTACATTTTTTCCCTGAATGAGGCATGCATTCTAAGGTCTTCTACTTATAAGAATGATAAGGCAAAGATAGTCTATTCTCATCAGAAAACTGCCTGATATGCAGCAGCTTCTCTAGAATGAATATTAAACCATACAGAGCCATGGCAGTAGAATAAAGGAGCTTCAAGCTATAAAATAGAAAGAAGGGGAAATAATTGAGGCAATAATTCCTGTTTGAAAAAGGTATGGCTGCTTTGAGTATCTGCTGCCCCATCTTGCTGGCTTTTCACACTGTATTAGGAATGCTGATAGGCCCTGTAAAACTTGACTAATATGATGGCAAACATGCCTGTTAGAGGGGACAATTTAGCTGATTTGTACAGGTACCTCAAGACATTGATTGCATAGCTGATCCTGAAGTGAGAGAAAATGAAATCTCCTTTGCTTAAAATAACAATTTTACTAATTTGCCTTTTATGCTGGAGTTCCCAATGTCTCTTATAAAACTCATTGTGTTTTTTACATCATCAAGCCCTGAGATAGCAAGATAGTTTTAAATAGTTATTCACCACTGTTGGTACCTCAGCTACTTCACCCTTGATTTCTCTTAGAAGTTCTCAAGGAATAATAGGGATATGTAAGTGTTCATTTACACAGTTAGTTCAGTAACTTTGTCTACAGCCACATGAAATTTCAGATATTTGCTCCCCCTTATTCTCCACCCAGGAATTCTAGCATGGGTGTCTCCCCAGCTTATTCCAAAGTGAATACTTATGAAAGGAATTAATTTAGCTTCCCTGCAGTGGCTTTGCCAGGGGTTGCCCATGTAGAGATGTCTGATCTTTATTCCTATTTGACTCTTTGAAAAAATAGAAGTCACAACTGTCAAGAAAATCAAATAAAACAGATGGGCAGGAAGATCTGCATATATGATTAATGTATTAAACACACTGAGGATTCTACCTCACAGGGTGCTATCAAGCAAACTTTAGTTTGTATGGACTGAAATGTGTATGAACACAGAGTAGCACTCTGGCTACTCAGTGGGTATGTGCCCCCGAGCAGATTTTTACGTGCCCTGTCAACATGTGGTGGCTCATCACTCTTCTGGTGAGCTGGTAATTAGGGAGTAGCTGTGAACTCATAGCCTACTCTGCCTGGTGACATATTTTTGTGTTACGTGTGTGTGCATGCGCTGGTTATGAAGGAAGGCTATGATTTATCAGTCTTGAATATCTGGGCAGTTTTATTGTTTACAAAAACAGAAACAATATAGCATCTGCAGAGCTGCAATCATCTGTAATTATTTTTGCAGCATGCTTTTTCTTTGGTAAGTTGAAAGGCTGGAGAGAAATAAGTGAAAAGACACTTTTTAAAAGGTTTTTGATTCATTTGCATTTCCAATCACCCACACACTGTTTCTTCCATTCATGCTGTTTTTATCTTGGTGGCATTATCTGTTTTCACTTATAGTTAGTTGTGTGACAGCGACCTGCTGATTTTTCAATGGCTTCCAACAGCACTTATTATCTAGCACTCTTCTTCAATCAGTGGATTGCAGAAGTACAGTGCACTCAGGGATACTCAGATAATGGGTTACAATCAAACAGCATTACAGAGATGGGTTCTTCTGTATTTCTGTAGTGCTTATTTGCACATTTGGCAGAGTTGTGATACCGACAGTTGAAGTTCTAATAGGGCTTTCTATCTAAGGGTCCCCAGGCGTTGTGTAAAGCACCAGTAGATTAACTCCCTTAAATGTGCTGGGACTTTAGCACCTCCTGAGAATGCTGAAACTCACAATTCTAATTTCACAGCAACTGAAGTAAGATTTTACCCCATCTTCACAAATTTTTAGTAAGAAGGCAACTTCTTTATCTTCTATGTGTTTCTTGAGGTCCTTTTGATGGAGGATGCACAGGACATCTGTAATTGGCAGATTTCCCTGAGATGGATGGAGGAAGAGAATAATCTCATTCAATCAGTAGCAGAGCAACTTAGTGTATCTTTGGTCATGCCTAAAGAACTAAGAAAGATCTCCCATACCACAAAACAGTGGGGAAGAGGTACACTGGCACACTGACAGAGAAGAGCTGGGACTTTCTCTGGGCTCTGAAGACAAGGGAAGGTAGTGGCTGTAGGTTACTTGAGCCAGTCTGCCTGAGTGAGGAAGAAGAAAAGCAGAAGGCAGGAGGGAGATGAATTAGAAGAAGTTTTGGTGGCTTAAACCGGAGAGAAAGTTGTGTTAGTGGCACTGTCAGTTACTGAGATTTTGAAAAAGCAAAGCAAAGTCTGTTGCCTACAACATGGGCCAAAGACTTGGTTCTAAGATTGTTTTGAGAACACAAGGAGAAGTCTTCATAACATCCTGATGTTTACAGAGGTTAGACAATCTATGCTTAGTACAGGATTCTGCCTTATCAATGTACCTTGGATATTTTGGGCAGACAGACATTGCTGTTTGCACTGCCTTGCCTGCTTGCTGCTGTATGCTACTGTATGCTGCTTCTTTCTCTGCTGTTGCATATAGATCATAATAAATCATCATATTTAGTCTCCTGAAGTCATGGAGAAGTCATCTAGATCTATTGCCTAGTCAGGGCCAGAATTCTTCCACAATAGTCCACTCATTTTTTTATTATCGAAAACGGTCATGTTTCTCAAAAACAAATAAACATTTCTATCCCTACTTCACTTCTCTAAATAATAATGTAGCTTGGAAGTGTTCACTACCAGCTGAAGTGTAAAGAGACAAGAAAGAATGTCTCCTATAACCTACTTGGTAAAAGAGCATAAGGAGCACCCTGCTCCTTATTCTCTTTTACTGCTCTTTTTATATGCTGCTCCTGTTAACTCTGCTTGCTGGGAGTAAGAAAATGGAGTTTAAACCCTAGTAGTCAAAATGGCAAGGAAAAAAGAGCAGGAAAAGTGAAAGAAAATCACTCAGTTTACTGCTTTAGCCATTATTTGGAGTTACTAGGAGAAGTAGTACCAATAATGTGGGGGATTACTCTGTTCCAGATATTAGCAATGTTTCAGTACAACTTAGGGAAATTTACTTAAATGCAAAGTCTTCTGTCACTCTTGATTGTGCTTAGTTAAACTAAGTTGGCATCGTCAGGCTAAAAGAAGGCTTCATTGAAGAAATTTTTTGTACCTTTATAAAAGTTCACAGAGTATTGAAAGGCTTTCAGGCTACAATAGTATCTTAGAGAAAAAATGTACTTGGAAACATTAGTCTTTTTTTGAAAACACTCTTAAAAGGTGGTACTGTGGCCTTCTCACTGGCTTGTTGTCTTAGCGAATATGAAACACTTTCTCTCTTTATAAATTTACTGATGGAGCTGAAATAAAGATCAAGGACTCTTTGCCCTATTGCATTAACAATTTTATCCAGGTAACTGATGAAGGGAGGCTGAACATCTAGTTTCTCTAGTAACCATTTGGAGATCTGCTCTTTTTACTTGCTGAATTATTTTGTGCTGCCTAAGAGTATTTTTTCTTTTAACTCCTTCATAAATACCCCAGATGGTCTTTGACATTCACTGTCCATCTGGTATGATTACATAGATTACAATCACTGGACAGCTGTAATTCTCACTGTGTTTTCCAGCATTTGAAAGTCATACAAGAAATCAAAGAAATATCACTGGAAAAGTTTTCAGGAAGCTGTCTAGCCAACATCCCTTCTCTGAGGCAGGGTCAGGAGCAGCTGTATCTCTTGAACATGTCAAAATAACCTCTCTTTAAGATCCCCTGAGGCCAAGNAATAATAATAATACTTTATTATTTCCCTACCTTATTTTTGAAAGTTTCATTATTGTGTCTGTTCTTCTCTGAATTATGCCAAACTTTTTGAGAATAACACACTCAAATACTTGAGGTGTCAAGTATTCTCCAGACTGTAATGCTTTTCTNGTAACTGATGAAGGGAGGCTGAACATCTAGTTTCTCTAGTAACCATTTGGAGATCTGCTCTTTTTACTTGCTGAATTATTTTGTGCTGCCTAAGAGTATTTTTTCTTTTAACTCCTTCATAAATACCCCAGATGGTCTTTGACATTCACTGTCCATCTGGTATGATTACATAGATTACAATCACTGGACAGCTGTAATTCTCACTGTGTTTTCCAGCATTTGAAAGTCATACAAGAAATCAAAGAAATATCACTGGAAAAGTTTTCAGGAAGCTGTCTAGCCAACATCCCTTCTCTGAGGCAGGGTCAGGAGCAGCTGTATCTCTTGAACATGTCAAAATAACCTCTCTTTAAGATCCCCTGAGGCCAAGGTTCCAGTAACCTCCTGAGGTACTGTTTCCCTTGGGTACCTTTTAATGAGTGGTGAGACTTCCCTGCTGTCCAGTCTAAGTGGCCCTTACTGCAAATTAAGTGAATTAGCCTTCTATCTTTCAACAGCAGTCTACTGCTATCCTCTTTTATTTGGACACACTCTGTCACTTTGTCCTCTGGTTTATGTGTCCTTTCATTCCATTTTTTGCAAAAAGCCNTTTTTTTTTATCTCATATAGGACTTACCCAGGCCAGAACTGTTCACTTTTTTTGTAACTGTGTCTCTTCACTTTCAGGTTCTGAGCCACAAAAGCCACCAGGACTGAAACATATCTTGGCTATTTTACATGGTGCATGAGTATCATTCAGTTTTACCTGTGCCACAGTCCTTTGTATTTTGAATTTTATAATTTTCAGACTATCAGTTCAATTGTTCGCATTCATTTTAAATCCTAATCTTCTAATTTTAGCATGAGCTACATGCTAACTCATCACCCATAGATACAGATATGAAATAGATTTGTCTTGGGACAGACTATGACGGGACTTGAATAAGCCTCTCATGTAAAGCAAATAGTCTAACATATAAGTGTTAAATATATGTTACCTCATAGGCTTTATTTCAAGCCCTTTTCTGAGAACAGAAATGGAACTGTATCAAAGGTGTGCTAACATCAAGATATACTGCATCAGTAGTTTCTTTCCCTACATGACACTAGTCATCTTTTCAGAGAAAAAGATGAAAAGGTTTCTTACAGCTTGTTCCTGACAAATGCAGTGTCGTAGAGGAAGGATCTGCTTTCAGGGTTGGGAACTCTGCAGTGACATCAGTCAAAATTGTAGAGCATCAGCTCCCTTGATAAAAAGATAGGGTTTTATTCTTCACTCGTATCTTTAGACAGATGCAGTTTTGATATGCTCTTTCCATTTAATTTCTTGTCAAACACATATGCTAGCTGAGCTACAACCATTTTGAGATTAAGTTAGCTAGCCCATTGACATTAATGGGAGCTTTTCTATTGCCGTAATTGGCCAGAGGCCTAACTGGCTACAGTTGAAAGCAGTTTCCATGCCAGCACAAACAATAATTGCGCTCAGCAAATATTACATCCTGGCAGCTGCAGCTGAACCCTGTAGCTCAACTCCATTTTTTCCTATTCGGGTTCAGTTAATAGGTATTTTATCTTGCAGTAACTTAGGTGGTTTTAAAGCTATTTTGTCCCTAATATTAAACTGTATAAATAATGCAAATGAGCTGAAAATATCTATTTTTATATTAGAGATATTCTAGAAATGAAAGCAAGTAAACATAGAATTGAAGTAAGTTTACATGCTTTTCCTGTTCTACATTGGCCCATGTGATAATACTGTCTGCCCAGTTTGTATGGCAGGATACAACATTAAAACACTGGCAGTTTGTAATAATTTCCCTGTATGTTTCCTTTTTCATATATTTTCCATTCACCATTTCATTGTTGTTGTTTGGGGGTAGCTTCTCATCCTCTTGTTCTTCTTCTAGTTTAAATGGTTTGGCTGTGGTCTGTTTCTGGTCTAGCACAGTGGCAGGAAAAGAAGTACCAGGAGCTGGAGGAATAGCTCAGCAGGCAATAAGCTTGCAGTGGAGGGTGGAGGAGCCCAAAGCCTCTTGTGCATGTTGGGATGGGGGCTGCTCTCAAGAAGCTGGTGTTTTCTTGGTGCAACTTCTTCTGCCCCTTCTAGTGCAGGATCTGTCTTTTGGCTTCCCAGGGGCTTTCGGGGCTTTCTCATCAGTCTTGGATCTAGGTGCCATCTGGTCAGGGTCTGTGTTGCAAGGGAGTGTGAAAGGACTGGAATTATCTGATACAGGTCATTAGCACTGAAAATTAATTGCACTGCAATAATAAAGTCTGCAGTGTGTTTGTGTTCTCTGAGTTCCAGAGCAAGCCTATATTACTGCCAAAGGGCACACTGCTGCTTGGAGCACCTCTTGTTTCTTCTCTCCCAATGGGTTGTGTTACTCTTATGTCTTCCTGCATAATATTTACTCTTTGTCTGCAATCACAATTTTTAGGAGGGACATTGGCCTGCCAACAATACATTTAATGGCATAGGGTGCTCTTAAATTAAGTGTTAGTATTTGTGAGAACAGAGAGTGTGCTCTAGTTTCTAGGCCTCCAGCTATCCCCCATGGTTCCCTTTATTCATCCCTTAATCAGAAAACTGATTTTCTGAAGGTTTTTTTATTAATACACTAGGAATGGAAGAACAAGGAAAAAAAAAAGAACCTGAAAGTGCAATAATAGAATTATAGGGTGTAGTGTGCAAAGTTCAGTGAATTTGAAACTTGGAATAGAAGTGTTCCTTCCCCTGCAAATAAAAAAATTATATTAGCTATTTCCATATAAACCAATGGTCAACTTCTCCTAAAAGCTAAGTGTGAGACAGTTGTGAGCTGAAACAAGGCCATGGTATCCAACATCTGGTTAAATTGTGGGCAGTAATGTAGTAATATTTTATTGCTTAATTTTCTATATTGGGTTGTTTTCTGTGCATGGACTGGTTCCTTTCTCAGTTCTTAGTTAGTGATCCCCTTCTCAATTCTTATTTTCATCTCTTCTTGAAATATGTGCTGTGGGAAATGGAGTGATTTAGTTTTGCTCTCCAGTATTTTAAAGTGTTCTTACCCAAAAATAGTGGAGCTCTACTTTTTAAAAACTTCATAGGTAGGTCATACTGCTTTTTACACCAACACCAATAACACAGCTTGCAACGTTAGTTGATATTATTCTACTGCTTTGCATTACTGCCCATCATAGACAATATATACATCGTTCTGGAAGCTTTAAATAGAGCTAAATATAAAAGCACCCTTGGGGACTGTATAACCCAAGTACAGAGCAAGAGGAAAAAAAACCCCAAGGAGTAGACCACAGTAGTCAACGTAATAATCAACAAACTTCAGCACAGAGACCATGGCTTGGGGTAGTTGCCCTAGCAAGGAAAGTTTTAAGGAGTAATCTGAATGGAGTAATGGAGGCAATTTTAAGTTGCTACCTTCTGGTCACCTTCCATACATAATAGTGTAGTAATTTGAAACTCAGTGGGTATGTGATACAAACTGGCAGAGTGAGCCTCTCAGTCTCTCAGTGTTGCTCAGAAAAATAGGTCAGTCAGGTGGGTCAGAATATGGGAAGTCTTGGAAGAGAAAAGAAATATCCAAGACTGAATTCTCTGTAGCATACAGAAGCAGCAGCATGGATAGACTGCAAGATGAGATTCCAAATGGTTGGTCTAGAAAAGCAGATTTTGCAGGTGTGCTCTGCATGGACACAAGCAGATGGGGAAGAGGGCATGGCTGTGCCTCTCTGAGCCAGGGAGGAGGAAGTTGCAGAAACAGAGACATGGAAGTTAAAGCCATGTCTCTCCCAGACTCCGGTCCTGCACATGTCTCTCCATTACTCCAGTCCTGAGCACACACTTACAAATGCCTAGTTAGATTTTCATGGTTTATAGTACAGATTTTAGCTGTCTCAGTAATCTTTTATGGATTAAACCACTGTCACCAGAGAGACAATTAAGGCCAAGATGAGGTCACAATGTTGGATTCACACTTTACTGTTAAATCATAAACAAGTAGAGATTTCATAGTGGGATATTTTGGACTTTACTCTTAATCTTAAGAGATTCACAAAGAAAATATCTCTTGAAATATGTAAATTATGCACAATATCTACATTCTTCTGCAAAGGAAATTGCAATGTTTATGTGTTGCAGACTTTGTTTTCCCCAGCAGATACAATTTTTCCTGAACTAAGTTCTAGTGACAAGGTGGATTTGGGGCTCTTCTAGTATGAGAGGATTTAATTTCACATTGCACTTGCCCCATAAAAGTTCACCAACTGCTGTGCTGTAGGGCAGCACATATGATAGGAAGCAAAAGAGCCCTCCATCAGGGCTCATTTGAAGCTGCACAATCTGTAAAAAAAAACCCAAAACTTTGGGAATGAAAACCAAGAATTAAAGAAAGCTTGATATTTAGTGCAATTTCTGATTAAATTCCTGTTTTCATGCTTTTATTTGGATAATTTTGTCAGCTCCCACATGATGTGCATATTACTTTCAGCCACCAGCAGAGCTTTTCTTTGCCATGCAAAGAAGTTGGTGGTAAATTATAGAACTCTGACAATATGCTTTTTTTCTTTATCAGAGTGGCATCAACATACTTTAGTACCTCTATAGTCAAAAATGCACCACAGTTAATACATAATTTCATATTCATACATTCAATTGATTTTTAAAAAGTTGCATTTTCAAATATTTCTGTTTTCTTCTGCTCTCTCTTTTCTTATGCTAAGGTCTTGGCATTAAAACAAACACCTGTCTGAAAATCTGCATTGACTTCACTGATGCATTTTTGAATGGACATATATCCTGTCTCAGATTATTGACCTGGATAAAGTATAAAACAGATGTTAGAAGCTGCAAGTTGAGACTTTACTTCATGGTATCCCTATGCCAAAATCTTGAGTATATATATTGGAACAGCAACTACTCCCATCATTGCTATATCAAGTCTTAAAGGACATAATATCAGTCTGTCTTCTGATGAATATTGGAACATGTGTCAAATTAAGAGGCAGTATGATGTTAAACTCAGTTTAGCTTCAACCACTAGTTACTTTGCATTGACTTCCAAAGCACTTAAAATGTTTGGAACAGGAACAAAAAAAAATCAGTAAAACTTGGTAGGAATTCAATGGGAGAGGGAAATTCAGCACATGTCTCTTCTAATTCATGCTCTCACAGGTCAGGCACTCAAACATATCTTTAGACTTTTTAAAATCTCTGGCAACCGCCCCTTTGAGACATGAGCTTGCATATATGAAATGATCAGATGAAATAAAAAGACACTACACAATCTAGTACCACTTTCCTGCGCATATTTTAAGTTTTTCTTTGAAAAACTTCAGTGCCTAAAACTCTCAAGAGTTTCTTTATAATTAAATGTATAATTCTACGGTCTCTGCTGAGTGGCCTTATTAAGTATGGTTTGTCACTTTAAAAAAAAAAAAAGGAGCATTTTGTAAACAAACTTGTAAAGAAAATTAAGGAACTCTCCAAGGAAAGGAATTGTTTTGCAATTTTCCACACTGTTAATTAACTCTGGTTTTAATATTACAGCAATGTCTCAGGGAGGGTCCAACAGAGTTGGGGAATTCTCCATATTAAGCAGTTAACAGCTGTCTCATTCCAGTGGCATGAAGGACAGATAGCAGAAACCAATATTTGAAGGAAAAGGAAGTACCGCTATCTTCTTTTAAATGCAATGTACCAGGGGAAGGAGGCTAAAAGGCTGGCCAAAGGTCAGATGGGTGGACTTTAGTTGGAGTCAGAAATAGAAACACAATGGCTAGACCGTCGGGTCCCAAGGCCATCACTGCTCTCTTATAACCCTGATTGCAGCTAAGGTGCTTGTTTGTTTCATGGAAAGCCTCAGAAAGGTTGGTTCAGATAAGCGTTCATTCCTCTGACAGCTTATCTCAGCCTGACTCTGACTCCTCTGAGCCTGCAAAGTGGATGTCTTGCAAGAACTTTAAAAAAATTATGTTTCTTCTTTTTAAAATCCAGTTGGAAGCAAACTGGAGAGCAAGCTAACAGGAATGAAAATTAAAGATAATGTGAAGTGAATAAACTAAATTTCAATTCTCAGTATGATTTGATCTGGCAGATTTTGGTGAAAGTCACTGTGGTTTCATTTATTTTTAATTCCCCCCTTGTACTGGAAAGAAATTGAGCAATTCCCTAGCCCCTCTTTGGTGAGGTATTGCCCTCCTTGGCTTGTAAACTACTGCTGTCCAAGATGTCTTGATGGGATGTGAGCAGAAAGGTTCTTTCACCCAATAAAGTCTGAGTATGAGGCCAGCATGCACTAGGGATCAGATCCTACTGCAGGATGCAGCAACCAGAGACTGTGATTTGCTGAATCTGTTTTGTACTGTTCCAGCACAAAAGAAAAGCTCACGTCCTGCTCATCAGTCATTCTAAACTTAACTCTCCTACCTTGTCTCAAAACACCCTCGCCCTTCTTGTCAGGCATCAGAAATGCCATAACAAGGTCTGGAACAAGTTCTAAGGCAGATTGCTGTTTTGAAGGGACAAGACAAAAAAAGCCACTTATGAGAGAGACACACAGATGAGTTGTTGTGTTTGAGTGCAGCATCTGCTGAAAGGGAAGTCCAATATGAGCCATTTATTTGCCATTGCTGTTGTTCATTTTCAGCAGGACTTGCCTAAGGGATGTAACATGATTGCACTGCATTCATTCTCTTCCAGCCAAACTACACAAAGAACTGGATATCACTCTCTGAATTTTGGGTAATATTACCTCATTCCAGTTGTCCTGTTCTTATAGACCTCTTCCTCCTCAATAGCTTGTTACTATTTGCATCATATTTAGTGATAACTAGTGGAAGGCTGTGAGTCTTCCCGGGTATGGATTGGACTCTGAGGGATTTTTTGTGTGAAAATCTCTCTTAGGGGAAGTATTTTGGTCAGGTATGGTTTCTATATGTACAGAACAAGAATCTTCCTCCACAAAGCCTTTGGGGATATTGAACTGAGATGCGCTCTAATGATTGCTTTTTCTTTACTATCCTTACCGAGCACTGGCCTTAAAAATAACCTTAAAATGCTTCCTTGTCTTTTCTGTCCTTTGAATGTCAATGTCTTCTTTGATTATCTCTGAAATATCTTATTTACTTGATAGCTGTATTTCTGGGTACAGACTTACAGAATGTTAAATACTATTTCTCTGTGGTCAAGGCCCGATGGTTTATTGTAAGACAAGTACATTTAATAAAACCACAAATTGATGCCATGACACTATATAAACACTGAAGGTTGTGAGAGACTGGACTGTTAATGGTTAATGACTCAAACCAACCTGTCTCTCAAACTTGTCTATTTGTGGAGGCTCCAGGGAGCTTTGGGGAGGCTAGGTTTGCACCCTCAGTGGGGGGAGGAGGTGAATTTTGGGGTGTATGCTGGCTATTTGCATAAGACAGAGACGGCTTTGCAAACTGGGCTTTAAGGCCAATAAAAGACAGATCCTGCAAGGTGGAATCCTTTCCTTTCCTTTCCTTCTTTCCTTTCCTTTCCTTTCCTTTCCTTTCCTTTCCTTTCCTTTCCTTTCCTTTCCTTTCCTTTCCTTTCCTTTCCTTTCCTTTCCTTTCCTTTCCTTTCCTTCCCCCCTTATACAATTTCTTAAGGGATATTTTTATGATTTGATATTGCAATATTGCTACACATAATAATAACCAAAATGGTTACATACTTGCTTTCCATTGCAACCAAATTTCTCTAAAATAAGCCTTACATATATGTCTATATATACATTTAAAAATCCACAAATCATTTAGAGTCGTTTCACTCTAATCTGCCCCAAGAGATCTATTAACAAGAGCCTGAGNAAAACCACAAATTGATGCCATGACACTATATAAAAACTGAAGGTTGTGAGAGACTGGACTGTTAATGGTTAATGACTCAAACCAACCTGTCTCTCAAACTTGTCTATTTGTGGAGGCTCCAGGGAGCTTTGGGGAGGCTAGGTTTGCACCCTCAGTGGGGGGAGGAGGTGAATTTTGGGGTGTATGCTGGCTATTTGCATAAGACAGAGACGGCTTTGCAAACTGGGCTTTGAGGCCAATAAANCGTTTCACTCTAATCTGCCCCAAGAGATCTATTAACAAGAGCCTGAGTTACTCTCATCTTCTGGTGACTGTTTAAAAAGGGACATAGGTGTCTGTTTAAAGGGAAATACAGCACTCCTTGGCAATGATGTAACTGCTGCAGAACCCTTCTCCATCTATCACTTTTCCACTTTTTACATGTAAGGAAAAACACAGTGGTTTTGTGTTTAAATAATATCATTTGCCTCAGACAGGTGTTAGCCATTACACTATTAGCATATCTCATTCTTCTGATCTATCTCCCGAAGAGCAAGGAGGGTTATTCACAGATTATTAAGCAGTCAAGGGCTACAGTTTGTCTTTAAAAGGGGATTTATTTTGCTTAATAAGTTGCTGTTAGACAGATGTTTCCTTTATCAGTGAATAATCCCTTTGATTTTTTAATGACTGCAGTGAAATCTGAAGCTCATCAGCCCTTAATAAATTGTAGACCCACAGAGATCTGCCCTTCTAAAATGTCTTCAACTACAGTGTGAGCTCCCTAAGGGGAGCTCTGCCCAGAGTTACGTGTTATCCTCATCCAAGAGAGAAGCTCTTTCCTCTGGCCTCTGATCTAACAGTTGTCAGATGACACAGAAAGTTGGTCTTTGAAATCATGTCTTGGCACAAACTGTGAATCACATGTCTTGTATGAACTATGAAACTATTTTTATTGCGGTTGAGGAGTTTATTATGTCTTTATCAGCAGCAATAATTGCTTACTAAGTGTTGATCCAGCTTCTATTTATTTTTTTGTGGATTTACATCAGTAATAGAAAGTTAGGTTAACAAGAAGACAGCATAAATATGTAAAAGGAATTCACATAAATATGTGAAAGGAAAATTTCAACTTAATAAATCATTGAAATACTACCATGGACCAAGGTTCCTTAACAAGTTACAACCTGGGAATGCAGCACAAAATTTCATATTTAGATCACAGTCTTGAAGCATTCTTCACATTCTCTGAATGTCTTTTGGATATCTATCAAAACTCAAAGTAGTCTTTGATGTTCTTACTTATCCTTCTAAGTGTACTGAGAAATACAGAACTGAAGCAAGGAGGGTGCTTGTTTTGGTTTTTGTTTGATTGGTTGGTTGGTTTTGTGGTTTTTTTTGTTTGTTTGTTTGTTTTTTTGTTTTGTTTTGTTTTTGTTTTTTGTTATTTTTTTCTTGTGCAGGAAATATGACTATCAGCTGCTAATTCCACCTTACTCACTATTACCCAAGACCTTGCTTGCTTTGTGCACCCCTCTTTGTGCCCCCGCCCACCCAGTCTGCATCTTAATGTGACAGTGTAGAGGGCAAACATTGTACAGCCCCTGAGAGCAGCCAGAGGAAATACTTTCAGCCTAAGAAGGAAGTGCCTCCCTAATTTCCATCTGGGAGCTGGATGCAAAGAGAGCTCTGGTCTTCCACTGCCCATGCTTGACCCTGCTCTGAATCCCTGACACTTATGGCAGTGTTTTCCTCTCACCCTGCACCTAACTTCATACTTGTTCATCTCACAGGGAGATTGCTGAGACAATGCTTTCCTTGGCTGTTTCCAGCTCAAGCTGAAAACTGAAAGCAAAAGTCAACATATCCAACCACGTCCAATGGCAGTGGCAGTCCTGGGGATTCCTATTCATCCTCTTCCTTGGCTCTTCTTCTCGGTATCTCAATTGCCTGGGGGAAAAGCCGCTCTTAATTTACCCTGTTGTTTCACTTTGGTTCACCCAGCAGCTCTCAGACAGCTGTGCTGTATGTGTGGGGATAGGAGATCTTGATGCATTTACTGCCCCAAAAATGGGACGGCTCGTCTCTGCAATCTCTGTGGTCTCTTGGTGAACCAGAGATGCTGTGTGACACAATGTGTATGGGGGGGCAATAATTCTGCTCTCTTTCAGAAAGTCCTCATCACAAGGATCAGGCCCCAGGAGGAGTCCAAGTGACCTTACAAATCCATCAAGGTTAGTGAAGAGATGAGTTTCATGCTGTGATCTGAAAACGGAGGAAGGGGAATTTATTCTGCTGCTGTCACCGCTAAGTGCCAAAAATAGCAATGGATGCATGAACTGATGAGAATAACTTTTTCCACAGAGAATGTAGAGCTCTGTCCCTAAAAATCTGCTGTGTATTTCCAGTGTGTTTCTGCTCTGAATTGCCAAGTTCTGCCATGCATAAAAGTGCATGCTGTATCTTCCAGGCATATTGTTTGGCATGGTGACTTCAAGGGAATATGTGATTTGTCATTGTTAAGTAGAAAATACTAAGGGGATTAAATGCTGTTATAATTTCCTTGCAATGATCACATTGCAAATTTTATCTTAGTACTTCTGGGCAAACAGGTCATAATGTCTAAATAAATTTAGAAAGCTATAAAAATTGCTTGTATGCTTTGAATAAATTCTCAGAGCAACATTAGTACATTGACATCTTAGTTTTGAATTGATTTGGGAAATTTACTATGTGATATGTAATCAAATGAAGTCCTGGAGTAATGTAAAATCTGTTCCTGGGTCCAGGGAATGATAGTGCCAATATCTGGAGGAGAGTTTTTCCACAGAGGGCCTCTCTGGCTGCATTCTTTATTACAGAAACTGTTTTGGAGCAGACATGTGTCTGTAGTCTTGTGTATTGATTCACCAAAGAGGGCAAAATGCATATTTGAATGTACATTCCCTAATGATGGTCCCTAACCTTGGGTCAAAGCTCAGCCCTGTGACTGGGCAGAGAATCTCCTGTTGCCATTAAAGAGCCTAAGAGGTCTGCACAGCCCCCTTAACTTATCCTTAGTGGAACAATGCCAGGTAGAGCCCCAGCACAAGTCTGTCTCAAACCATTTTTCATCTTTCCAAGACTTGTTTTCAAGATATCAAAGTGCAACCAGAGCAACTCAGCAAACCTAAGATGTTAACCTCCTAAACAAGTTTTGAAAAATAAATTATTAAATTAGCATAAATCTCAGGGCTAAAAAAAAAAGCTGCTCTGGGATTAAATGCACACAGCTGCTTAGTCTGGTTTTAATCCAGTTTTCTCTGTGGTATCTGGCAGTCAGAGCATAAAAGGCATTCTTGAAATTAAATTTTTTCTAGGACTCATACACAAAAGCATCTGGTTACTTGGAACTTAAAAAAAAAAAAAAAAAAGGGAAAACAAACATAACTCAGACATTACAGTCCTTATTAAAAGATATAGATAAATACTTTCCAGGGATGTATTTCTGGTTAATGTAATCTTGAAACATCTTCAGAAGACAATAGATCTAGAGAACAATGGCAGTTTATGTGGCGCAACATCTCCTTGTAATCTGCCCTTGCTTGAAGCAAGAGCAATAGTTTAAGTTACTAATTCCAACTAGTTTTCTTGGAAGACAGAGTTCAATTTACATTTATGACTGCCTGAAGCTATTTTGAGAAATCCAAATAAAAGTACAGCTAGCCTTCAAAGCTGTCTTAGAAATGACACAGAAAATGTTAAGCATACTTGTAGCTTGCACTTGTGTCGTTTGTTATTACCAAACTTACATTGCCTCTGGCTTTGAAATCTCAGGGGAGCATTTACTCTGCAAAGTGTGCCTCAAAATGTAAATGTGTTTTCTGAAATGCATTTTATTATTGTTTCTAAAATTCTTTTAATTTTTTTTTTTTATTTCTCCTTTGCTACAGAAAACAACCTATAGAAAACAAACACATTCATTGCATCATGTTGAGGAAAGAAAGAAATCAATCAATCAAGAAACCTTTTTATGACTTTGGAGTTGAAGTAGTTGTCATAGTAGCTTCTGCAAAATGACAAATTTTTGAGGCCTTTAAGAGTGATGGATGGGTTTGAAATATGCTGTAAAACCTTGTCAGCTCCCAGACTGAAATAGGGCCAGCTGACAGCGACATGGTGTGTGGGCCAGATCAGCAACAGGACACCAGCACTGCACCTCCTTTTCAGGAGCACACTGAACACCAGTGGGCCTGGACCTCGAAAGCCAGTAGCTCCTGCCTAGTCTTTGACATGCTACCATGGTACCATCCTGGAGAATCCAAGCAGGGAGACAAGAGACTGAGAGGGTCTGAGATTGGGAGCTTTGCCTTGCTGAAGTACTTAAGTGAAAATACCTGCTGAGTGCTAATACAGGTATATATATATATTGCTGATATAATTTACTTGAAGGGATTGAATTCTTAGGACACCTAGGAGGAGTTAGCCAGTGCCATTGCATTGGGATTGCCAGGACCTCCTGCTGCTGTGAGAGTTCCTAAAGGACCAAAAAGTTTTCAAGCTTTAAGAAGAGATTTTGACATGTCCTGGAACAGCTATGACCATATGCCCTCATGTAGACTCATTTCTAGTCAGGAGCAAAAAAGATAGAGAGAGCATTAGTGTCTGACCTTCCCCCATTCTCCAGCAGTTTCAGTATATCTTGGATTTAGTTGCAAGCACCCATTAACTCAGAGGAGTTAAAGGGGATGGAATTTAGACTTTCCTTATTTCTTTAAGGTACAAAGATAAGAAAAATCCCAATTAGCAGCATCTCTTGTTTGAGATTTTCTTAGCCTGGAAAAATGCTCTTGTACAAATCAAGAAAGGCATTGAATTTGTTGTAATCTCATTGAGATATTAATTTGTAATTTATAGGTTATTGTAGAGCTCTCTGTATATCATAGAAGCACAGTTAAGAAATCTGTGTCCTCAATCATTTATTCACAATTTCCTCACTTGGGCTAAATCAGCTCTCCATGAGTCTGCACTGGAAAGTGGATTGCTGAGATCATCTGAGTTTTAAAAAGCAACACCAAACAAACAAGCTGACAAATAAGTCAAAACTGAGTTTTATTTTTTTTTTCCTGTGTGGTGGAGATGGAAAAAATAGTGTTTGTCTTTGACAGCTAGGACCAGAGAGAAGGCAGGAAGTTTCAAAGGCAAGGCAAAGGTACATAAAACTGAATTTAGACCATCCATTGGCTCTTAAAGAGAGACACTGTGGTGGAGGGGCAGAGACGCATGCAACACAACATAGTACAGTGCTGACTCTCCCCTTTTAAACTCATCTAAACTCAGTATCTTGTCCACAAGGGGTATCAAACTCAGACATTGCGAAAATACTTTAATCACTACATTTGTCTGCTTATACCTCTCCATTGTATTACCAATGGACTGGAATAGGAGAGAATTTCCTTTCCATGTTAATTTATCAGAGATATTTCAAAGTTTACAGTAGCTTTTGGAAAAAAAGAAATCAAAGCAATAAACTTTTCCTGCCAGCTGCATCAATTATAAGCTGCTGAAATGTAAGATAGTGAGCATTTCAGGGCAGCTTATTATGAGTGCAGAAATTCTGACAGACTAAGCGAGGGGTCCCAGCAGTTTGAAAGCCATCTCATACTTTCTTCTGAATGACAACAGCCCCTCTGAAACTGAAATTTGTGGAAATGCTTTCCTTCCACTCCTGTCTCCCTTGCCATCAACCTCCCCAAGACACTACCAAGGATTAAAAGTGATCCCCTTGTCATGCTGACAGAATAAATGAACATGACCCACTCCTTTCCATAACAACTATTTGACATTAACACAGTTGGTAATTAAAGTAATCCTCGCTCCCTGGTGACACACGCAGTGTGGCAAAGCAGAGGGAACGTGGCAGCAGCAGAACCTGTCTCCTTTATTTACTCGCTGCTTCAGTGCCTTGTCCTGTCGAGTGACTGATCTTCTTTTGAATTACCAAAGAACAACTGAGTTACATTAAAATGAATATTTGTGGTGAAAATGTTAACTTGAAAGCATCTGCTGTGATAGTCCATAAAAAAAAATAAATCAATATACTTTCAGATTCATCACATCCCTCCTGGATCTGTGGTTGATTTTGCTGTGGTTTTCCAGAAAGCAAGGGCTGCAGCTCAGCCACTGGACTGAGTCCGGGAAGCTCTTACCTGGTCAGCTCAGAGATCCGATATGTTCCATAGCACTGGCACAGAGTGGGTTGCTTTGAAACGATCTCCACTCAATGTTACATCAGCACCTTTGGACTAGGTACTTTTAAGAAGAGAAGGCACTTAAAAGTGGAACAAAAAGTTGGTTTAAATTATCTGGGTCAGGCTGGGTGAGTCTTAACAGTGCCTTCTTTAGGATGGTCTTCTGGAGAACCATAGTGCCACACTCCCTGGAGGGAGGAAGATCTCCCCCCTGTTGGACCAGCTCTGCTTGGTGTGTGCCAGATTGTGGAGCTTGTCTGCTCTCCTTCCAGACCTTGGAAGACCAACATCCATCTTTTTGCATTCATTTTCCAAAACAATAATGGCATCCATATCTTTTATACCTTTTTTACTGTTCTGGTAGCAAAAATGTACGTTGCAGTTAAGAAATGCAATATTAAATGCTCTATATCCTGAATAAATGCTATGTGAATCAGGACAAAAGGATAGTTTGAGACAAAATATAAGGAAGATGTTTTATTGATGAGTGGAATCCTGGGACAAAGTAGCTGCTGAAACAAGACTTTGGAGGATGGAAATTGATCACACACAGGATGGTCAGCACTGTCCTTCCTGCAAATTGCTGAGTGAAGAAGCAAGTCCAAGAAAGTATACAGTCAAAGGACTCAGAAACCAGTTGTGGTGAAAACAGAAATGAGGATGGAGTTACACTGATTCTTTACAATAGATACAAGGAAAGGCTTGACCTTCAGAAAAAAAAACACCCAAGTAGCCATCAAATTAAGAAGGAGGAAACAAAATTATTTTCAACTTTAGCATAGTTTGGATGGGAGATTAAGAACAGAAACAATAACTTTTATCTCATGGGTGCCCCACAAGATGGTGTGCCAGACAGGGTAAAAGCCTGTAAATGTAAACCTTCATCTTAGTATCTTCTCTGCCACAGCACTTTTGTATTAATTTGGAATGATCTCATTCTCTACATGCTTCTGCCTTCTCCCTGTGTCCTGTGACAAAGGTAATAAATTCCTGAGAGTAGGAAAGGAAGATGTGGATACATGCTTCAAAGCCTCTGAAGAACTCAGACACAGTAATGTATTCTCTGCTGCTAAAATTCCCGTACTCATTTCTAAATGAGCTAATTAGAGTTAAGGCATCACTCATGTCAGCTGAGTGGAAAATAGTTGCCCACTCTAGATGTGCAGCTCCATAAAGACAAGAAGCTTAATTTCAAAGGCTAAGCCATGACCAGTTGATAATTATACCTGGGGAAAGAACAGCTACTATTGTTAAAGATTCTGTTCTGTTGCTATGGAAACCTCTGTGGCATGTAGTGTCTTATATATGAAAGGTATAGATTGAGAATTGCAGAAAAACATTTTGTTATACAAGATCAAGAATGCATGGTCTTTCTTTTTGTGCTTGTGGAAAACTGGAGATACATTTTCAGTGAAGCGTGAAGTTAGTTTAAATATTTTGTTATTGGAACATTTTGTCTCACGTGCTGCCTCTTCTGAGTTTTGAGAAAAGATAATGCCATCTCCACTTGAATGCAAGCAGTATCCTTTAATTCTCTCTCACGGACCCTTGAAAGACCTTTAAAATACAAAATATTCACTCCCTCTGCTCAGTGTTTCCAAATTATTTAAATGACCTGAGGAAAAATGCAATTTAAGCCACCTCTGTGCTGGCAGGTGTCAGGACAGGAGCTCAGCCAGAGCACACATACAAGAGAGTTTGTATTATCCAAGCTATTTTTAAAACTGCCTAAAATGTCCCAGGGCAACTTCAAGTTTGACATTGATTTGCTGATGAACATGGTGGCCATGGTGGGAAGGCAGCTGAGTAATCAGAACTACCCAAAAATGTTTTAACTCCTCCAATTATTACCCTACATAAAACCTCGCATGAGAGGTGAGACAATCCTATGTGTCTTCAGTTTTAGCCCTGATCTGCACATGAAGCCAGCTCCAGGTTGTAAATGCTCAGGCCAAACCTTCCTAAGTCCAGACCTTCAAGGAGATATTTGTGGTAGTTAAAAAGCCTAGGCTGTAATTCAACTAGAAATAATACAGCTTCCCAAGAAGACAACCTGACTGTTTTCCTTTACAGAGATTTGCATTATGCTTTGAATTAGATCTGCAGTGATTTGTAGCCTTCTGCCCCCAGGTGACCTGTAGCACAGCTCAGCCTGGGCACCTCAGACCAGCTCAGACCATGCTTTAGTCCATCTTTCCAGATGTAAGTGTGTCTGAGCCATCACAGGAGGCAAATGCTTTCTCAGAGTCATTAACATCTGAGTTAAAATTGCCTCCAAAATATCAACTGAGCTGTAATATCAAACAATGTATGCTTCAGCCATGAAACGGGTTAGCTGAAATCACCTAAGGCAGTGGCTTTTCTGTCAAGAGGGGAATTACACCCACAGTGGGTTGGTTTTGAAAAAGCCTTAAATTTTAAAGCTTACATTGCACAAACCAAGAGATACTCAACAGTTTCCTCCCAAGGAAAAAGAATCCAAGTTTTTAATGTATTGATTCTATTTTTATCTATGCCTCCCTTGATGCACTTCAGACTGTGTTTACCTAGAGAGCAAAGAAAAACATTGAGATGACAATCTAGAAAATTTTCTTGGATTTTAGCATGATCTCTGCTTTTAAGAAATCCAAATATCTTTTAGTCTGTACTAAATTTCTGAATAAAACCAGATTACTGGATACCGAGGGGTCAAGAGATGGTAGTTGTGGTTGTTGGTATGGTGTTTAAGTTTGAGGGTTTTTTCAGGAAACTTTCAAAGTGGTCAGGTTTATCTCTGAAATTCAGAGGCATCTCAGAGTGAAGAGAGGCACCAGATATTGAAAATTTGATAAAGCAGGAAGGCTTGCTTACCTCTAGTTATCCATATTCTGGCCTGAATGTTGCAGGGGCCACTGCTGTTCATATAGGGGGTGCTGTTTCAGGCACTATTAATGCTTGAAGTGTGCTTGAGATCTTTTGAGACACCGCCCTGGTGATAATCAAATTATCTGCATGCTTAGCAGTGAGATCAAACAAAGGTTTTTGGGTGAATTCCCATTTTTGCTGAGATCAGGGCAAATTACTCAAAACATGACTTGCAGGCATGAATGCAGTTTTCCCTTCTTTGCTCTCAAACATCCAAGCAGTTGTTTCTCACATATCTTTTTCATTGTGGTCAAAATTCTTCCAAGCCTCAAGTTAATGTATTTCAAGTCATGGCAACTTGTAAGCCTTTCTGTGTCCTTGGTTTTCTGGACTTTTTCTCTTGCTCCAATAAATTTTATTCTGGCTTTGCCATTTTCAAGATGTTTTGTATAATTTTTCTGGTGAAACAGAAGAGGATTTAACACATGCCTTTTGTGTTATTGTGGCACTCAACAGTCCACAGTCCATTTCCTTATATGTGCAGAAGTAGATTTTGACATGATTAGCTAACTAAGCATATAGCAAAAAGCATAGCTGATATGAATGTTTATAAAAAGCAGGTCAATGGTTGATTTAAATCAGAACACACATGATTTGCTCTGAAACTATCAACATTATTTTTTTGGGCACTCTCAACTGACTTTGGCTCCTATGTTTATAAGTCTCATAATGTTTCTTGCATGTGTCTTCATTTTTTTCCAGGCTTTGGTATGCTGTAAGATGGAAAGAAATTTGAAGGCTTTTTCTTGCTTGTGTGAAGCAAATATTTTCCTGTCTTGCTCAGGTGTGGTGAAGCACAGAAGTATGACCCAGTTTTAATATTTCTAAATGCTTAGGTAAAAAGTTTCCTTGATTGAGGTCTGAACAACTGCAATTCTAACAGTCTAGCAGATGCCTGTTGCAATCATTAGAGTGTTTTATGTTATGTGTCTCATCCTTGAGGAACACCTATGAACATGTCTCACTGATTAGATCCTAATTAATAGGGACCTAGCCTTCTTCGAGATGGTTATAATTACTGTTCCTGAAGGGGTTGGCCCCTTAGCTGAATGCTGAGCGATCCAGCCAAGGATTTTGACATTAAAAAAAGCGCTTCACACTGGCTAGCAGTACTTTAATTTAGGAAATCCATGCTTTTCAACAGAAAAATCATTGTAATATTTGGAAAGATAGTATACTCTAATAGCCTCTCATATTTCAGACATCATAGCTGAAGCTTTTGAGAGAAAAATTTGGATTTTTTTTATCCCATAATTTCAGCAAAGAAAAGACTAGAAAAGTTGCTGGTGAGAGAAGCCCTTTCACAGATCAGAAATTGAAGTGGTGGTTTATGTAATATTATGTGAGGACAAACTGCTGCAGGTTCATCTTGAGTGCTTTGTCTCTTGGGCCACCTGAAAGAGAAACTCGTTGATACCATGGAACAGAGTGAGAGATTGGCATGGAGAGAAATAAATGGCAGAGGTGCTCATGGTAGATGCCTGAGAAAGATATATCCTAATAGAAGGTTATGTATAAAACTGGTTTTATTGTTTTGCACACAGCCTGACTGATGTTGCACAGTGTTTTCTGGCCGGAAGGAGAACACATTGCACCTCACTTGCAAAAGACCAAGCTCATTACAGATTTGTATTTCCCTGAGAAAGAAGGGAATCCATGCTCGTTATCAAATTACCTGTCACTTTTTATAGCATTGTCAGTATTAGAAAAATCATTGCCATTAGAAGGCACTGAAATCACTCTTAATTTTATTATCCAGAGATCTAGGTAAATGTACATGATGTTCAAATATGTTTTGGCTTTTTTTTCTGTTAATGTCATCTTTCTTTTAGTTACTGCAAACAGAGATAGTAGTGATGCAGTTTATCTGAATTTAAATCCCCTTGAGCTGATAGCTCGACTGAAGACTGAACTGTGATCTCTTTGTGCATGAAGAAAAGACACTAATTTGTTTATATTAATGTCAAGTTTGTCTACTGTTTTTTTTTTTCTTTGTCTTAATTGAATGTGTCTGCAGTAGCAGAGAGGGCATGTGCTTAAATAAGAAGGACTAATTGGAAGGAGCTGTCAGGTTAACAGAGATTTAGTTGGATGTCTTGCATTTCAGTGGAAAAATTTCCTCAGGATAATCTCACACCATTTCTGAGGGCATATGATGGATGCATGAGGAAGAGGGTAGGAAGATACCTGTTTAGGAAATGTGTGAGGCTGCTATGCGATTGAAATGGGCCTTTTAATCTAGAACGGATAACATATTAAATAGATTAGTTCCCTGTAGGTTACTGAAGCTTTTACAGTTTCTTCTTCATCTTATTTCAGATCCTCTTTATTCCTTCTACACTCTAGAGAGGGGAGTTGGTTAATTTCTTGTGTCCCCACTGAAGTAACAGGCATAACAGGCAGGAGATGATACCCTCTCCATCTGTCGTGTCTCAGTGCTGTGGCTGCAGAGCTGGGAGGGCTTGTTTCTACTATCAACTTACTTAAAGAATATCTGATGTTAGACTGTGTAGACACAGCGTTAGTATTTCAATTCTTGATGAAATCCACAGAGAAGACAACGAAGAGCTCCTAATGTTAATAGGCCCTTATTTAAATTAAACTCTTTTTTTCCCCCTCCAAAATATCTCTTTAGCATGTTTTCCTGATAGCCATATGGTTTAATTAGTAGTGGGTATCTAAACACTTTCCAAGCCTAACCTTGTAAAACTGGCAGCATTGGTGCAAACCTTCAGTTTGAGAGGTGTCAGCTGCCACTGGTCCCTGCTGGGATTCAGGCTGTCTAGCACAGGAATCTGTTACTGCTGGTGCCTGTGCAGTGCCCCAGCTAGGCAGTGCAGCTGGGGTATCCACTGGGAACAAATTTGCATAGTGTTTCAGGAATGGGAGAAGAAAAACAGCTTAGAGAGGCAGAGGAAGGCAGGAGTACTTGCTGCTGACCTTTGAAGAGGACTGTGCCCTCTCGCTGGACCCATTAGCTTCAGGCATCCCACTCAGTGCCTGAGATGTTGAGTAGCATCAGGAGCTGCAGGCAAAGGCTTGAGCTGCTCTCACCAGTGACCTTACATGGTACTTATGTGCAGGTTTATATGGTGATACACTTCACTGTCGTGTTTGTAAACAGAAAAATAGTTAAATTATTTTCAGCTTTCATTTTACAACAAGATGCCCTCTATAACAAGTGAGCTGCCCTCAAGCTCTCTGAATAAACAGGTGGACTGAGTGTGCAATTTTCCAATGCTTTTACATAAATAATAGCTTTTGAGGGAGAACTGTGTTAATCAGAGCCTTTGAAATGAGTAAAAAGCGTTTCTCCACTGAGAAAAAACTACCTGTTTACACCCACCTTCCCAGACCTCACTGCAGCTACAGATCACCTGACTGCATTGCTTTCTTTCTCAAAACAGATTGCATGGAAGCCCTCCTGTTCCCAAAGTTTGCTTATGCACTTCCAATGAAGGAAAACTTCACTGCAATATTTATACTAGGAGATTCCTTCTCTAAATACTAACAGCATTTGTAGTTAGCTTGATGGATGCAGTGCATTTGATGCTAAAACACTAGCAATATTATTTTCTAAAAAATTGCAAACACCTATTTTATACTATCATAATTCCATCTGGAGAATATTCCAAATATAAATTTATGTTCCAGAAATATATCTATGTTCATTTCTCCAGAGATCTGGAGGAAAACATGAGGAAAATCAGTCTTGAAAATCAGCCCAGGGATTATTTTGTGTAGCACTGAGATCTGTACCACTTTACCTTTATTTACAGGTAAATTCCAAAGAAACCTGAAAAAGTTGGAAAAGCACTTGTTTCAAATGATTCCATCATGCTGCTGCTTGTAGCAGGTAAACTTTACCTCCTGGTAAAGTTTAAATGCTTACAGAAAATATTCAGTGCTTTATAAAACTGCAGCCACATTTTAGTATGGTTTAAGACTTTTTGCCTTTGTTTTGAGGTTTAATTTGCAAATTTTCATGATATATTGTACTGGGAAGGGGTTAATATTTTTGCTCCCATTAAGTTATAACGGTATGTAGCATCAGCCTACTGGAACCTTCATCTTCCACCCACTGATTCTCTGAGTTAATTACCAGTATCGTTTTATTCCAGCTCTTCAAGTCACACCTGTTGAGCAAGATATGCCAGCAAATGGTCTTAAAGTTAAATATATCCTTAAGCCTGTTTTTAGCATTACAATTAACAGAGCCTTGCGGATTTACTTAAGTTTAAAGTTTTACTCGGTTGTGAGCTTGTGCCCTCCTTTATTATTTGAAACAGAAAACATCCATTATAATTTTCACTTTCAAAATCTTGCTGCCGTAGATTGTTNTTTTTTTTTTTTTTTCTCTCCTACTGGCAGCGAGATGTCTATTCGCGTTTCCTCACAGGTCAAAAGCGACGCTCGGAAATTATATTTAATTTCTGCCACTTGGTGGCACTATGAAATAACGCAACCGTCCTTGCAAAGGCTGGTGTGAAACAAAAAGCTGTGAAACACGGCCGAGTGCCGGGTGATGACCGGATGGCCCTCCGAAAGGAGGACATCAGGAGAGGATTTCTGCCGGCAGAAATCCCGGGGCCGCTTTGCTTGCTGGAGGTGTTGGCAGGCTTTCAGCGTGGCGAGTGGCTGCTGGGCGCGCACAGCTGTTCTGCACACCTCTTACATTTGTTACTTAGGAGTCAGCTCTACTCACCTAGGAGAGTTTTTTGCTGGTAGCTGAGGACAAAGAAGTTGCAAAGCCTTCATTCCCAGTGCCTTAGTTCTGGCAGTGTCAGAGAGTTTCTCTTGGACAAGGAAATTTGCATAGATCTCCCTGGGGAGCCCCCCCCCCACACACACACACCCCCCAATGTAAATATTATTGCCTGCTTGGTTAGAAGAGACACAGTCAAGCCATGTAAGGAATAAACTCACTCCAGAGTGTGTGTATGGATGTAGGGGTTTGTGTGTAAGAGTGTGTATGATTCGACTGACCTACCAGCACTTCTAGTACAGAAAATAAAAGAACTGGACCCAGAATTTATTCAGGTTCTTTCTAATCTTGATTGATAATACCAGTAAAGGTCAGGTGCCCTAGAAACTGATTTAATTTGTGGTTACATTCCATCTCCCTTGTGCAGCTCTTCTTTCAGATGAGAACTGAAAATCTGTTTTTCTCTTTCTCCCTGTGTAAAGTTTTCTTGCTGGTGTTATTTATTCAGAACTTTTTACAAGGGCATGTAGAGATAGAAAAAGGGGGAAGGGCTTTAAACTGAAAAAGGGTATGTTTAGATTATGTATTAGATGTGATGGTGGTGAGAGGGTGTGAGGTTGCCCACAGAAGTAGAGGATGCCCCATCTCTGAAAGTATTCCAGGCCAAACAAGATGAAACTTTGAGCAACCTGACCAAGGGGAAGGTGTCCTGCCCATGGTGAGAGGGTTGGAACTAGATGATTTTTAAGGTCCCTTCCAACACAAATAATTCTGTGATTCTAAGAAATGAGAGCTGGTTTTCTGTCTGATCTTTTCTTCTGTCATTACCCCTTGTGTGCATGTTTGAGTCTGTGCTGGTTTGGACTGGAATAGAGTCTATTTTTTTTCATAGTAGCTGGTATGGGGCTGTGGTTTTGATTGTGCTGAAAACAATGTTGACGACACTGGGGTGTTGTATCTATTGCTGAGCAGCACTTGCACAGAGCCAAGGCCTTTTCTTCTTAGCTTGTCCCTTCAGCAAGAAGTTGTGAGGGGCCACATCCATGGCAGGCTGACTCCAGCTGGCCACAGGGATATTCCATACTATATGGTGTCACGCCTAATGTGTCGAGCTGGGGGAAGAAGGAAGGAAGGATATTCAGAGTGCTGATGTTTGTCTTCCAAAGTCACTGCTATGTGTGATGGAGCTTTCTGGAGTTGGTTGAACACCTGCCTGAAGTAACTCGCCTTTGTTCCCCCCAAACGGTCCGGCTAGCTATGGTGGGTGTTAGCGCNATAAGTAGATGTTTATTCCAGGCTGGAATCCGGGAGGGAAAAGGACACCAGGAAAGGGTTCCCCGGGAATTTCAAACCTCGGGAGAGGGGCGGGGGGACACAGAACAACAACCAATAAGATTCCAGGGCCAAGGAGGGGAGGGGAAGGGAAAGGCACGTCACATTTTCAGGGAGGGGTTACAGAATTCCAGGATCATTACATGTGTGCATCTCTACACCTGCCTTCCCTTGGGAAGTGGTGAATGAATTCCTTGTTTTGCTTAGCATGGCTTTTGCTTTAACAATTAAACTGTCTTTATCTTAGCCTAGCAGTATTTTCATCTTTTACTCTTCTGATTCTCTCCCCCAAACCACCAGGGGGAAGTAAGCAAGCAACTGTGTGGTGCATAGTTGTTGACTGAGGTTAAACCGCAATGGAGACCCATTAAGGCTCTTATTAAAGAAAGTCAAATTGTGATTACTGTTTCCAGCCTTCTTGACTGGGAGAAATTTTCGGAGTGAAAAGGCTCTTGGGACAGAAAGAAAACAGCCATCTGAAAACAGTGCTGTTATTTAATTTTCTTGTATTTCTAGTATTACAGCTATCTCTACACTTTTAAATAGTATGGTTAAATAAGATTACTTTTACAGAGCTAAGGAACTGGTACTGAGGACTTGCTGTGTAATTCCCATAGCTTTTTGGAGGGTGTTAGCTCAATCTTAGGACTACCTTATGGAAGGACCACACCTCACAGGTGGAATCCTCTATTGCCTGCCCTCCTGTGTTGCTCAGCAGTGTGAACTGGAGGCTAGCAAGTGAAGATCCCTGGGACATTTACCACAGATGTGGTCTCCCAGGCAGAACAATACCGCGTCTCTTTTCTGAGACAAGAGCCAAATTCCCAGGCTGTAGGAGATGCAATTTAATCATAAGTTGCTGCTATCACAATATATTAGTGAGGATAATGAAATAGGCTGGCATGCAAGTATGTTACTGGAAAAAAATTATTCTTCATCAATGATTTAAATGTGGATAACTGGAAGTTATTACCAGCATCTAAGTGAGTGCCTTGCTGGGTTAGCATAACCAGTCCAGGAGAATGATGCCCAAGTAATGTATACCAGGTGCTGCTGGCCGCGACCCAGCCCATGCTAGGAAGCAGATTATTGTTCCAAATGTCCTGGAAAACCATTTTGAAATTGGAAGAGCCAAAAATGAGACTACAGACTTGACAGACTCAAGGAAGGGCAGGGAGTGACTGGTGAAATGAGCTAAGGAGATGCTGAGAAGGTGGATGGGAAGTTAAACCAGAGAAATCTGGGATTTTTCTTCCATCCTCAGCTTGAAAACTGAGGGAACCTCTACCCTGATAGAGAAATGCATGATCAGGAAAAGCTGATTCTGCAAAGAACCACTTAAGCTCAAAATAGAGGTGATCCAAAAGTGATTGAAGCTCTCCAAATGGGTCTCTGTAGGCACAGCCATTATCATCAGGTGTGTACTGCACCTGGCAAGCTGGAACAGCAGCTTATTGTTTTTTACCATAAAGATGTTTGGGGCCAAATAAAACCAATCAGATCAGACCTGTGTTATTCTTCTAAGAAGCAATAACAGAGTGAAAAACATTCTTTCAAGAGCTCCCCAGGCTAAGTGAGATTTAGTGTAGTTAATCACTTCTTAAATTTATTCACCTGTGGCTTTTACATAGCCCACTATAACTGAAAATACCAATAAAAAAAAATAATGTCAGATAGACAGTCATATCTTTGAAATATATACATGAAATTATGACTCCTAGGTGCATTTCTGGTGCGTCAGTGTCTGGCTCCTAAATATTACCAGAACCTCAGTTTTTGAGTTTTACCACAATGGGCTGTATCTCAATCAGCAGCAAACATCAGCTAAGAAAAAAATTACCTTTATAAAAGGCCTTTCAGAGGTTAAGTTAACTGCATACTGCTGACACTATGAAAAATAACCACCATATTGTAAAAATGACACTTTAAAAACAAAACCCAGGCAAAAATATCCATTTGGATTATTCACTCAGTAAAATCAAAATTGCTGAAAGGTATTCCTGTACAACACGCATGCAGTAGCAGGTGTACTTGCTCAAAAACAAAGGCTAAGACAATCCCTTTGCTAAGCACCATGTCAATGGGGCAAACTATCTTTAACAGGCAAAAGCAGTGAAACAGCAGGAGGGCTCTCATTAAAATGACACATTCCTCTTTAAAGCAGACAGCCATCGAAGGCAATAGTTATTTGGCAGTTATCCTTAAAAAAAACCCAAAAAAACCCAACAAAACAAAACAAAAAAAAACCCAACCAAACAAAAAAACCCCAAAACCCCAAAACTTTCTAACATTTGATGTTTACTGAGCATGAAATTTAATCTGACATACTTGGGCCGTGACTTTCTCCAGTGACTTGCTTCTTGTTTACATTTGATTTACATCTCATTTACATGGGAAATCAAATGTGTGAACTGCCTTTGTGTAAACTTCAAAACAGGCAGTTTTATGTGTTGGAAGGGTTCATGTTACTGTGTGATCATACAAAAATAGCAAGTAGATCACCAGAAAAAGATGCTTGCTGTACAAACTTCCTTCCTCCTTTTTCTTAATGGTGGTGGAAACTGCTTTTAAAAACTAAAAGAATTACTAAAAGATAGACTGCAATCACTCTGTAGCAACTCAGACCTGCCATTAACCTCAACAAATACCAGCACCAAGGTATCATCACCAGAAACTAAGGGTTGTCACCCTTGCTCCATCCCAGCTATTTGAACAAGAGGTGGGAATAGGCACAGTCCATCTTTATAATGGCCACCAGAAATGATGGAGCAGTCTCCAGATAGAATCATTATAGGAAACACAGTAAGAGAAGATGCATTTTTTCCAGCTAATTGACAACCATGTAAAGGTTAATGCTAAAATCAACTCTCAGCAAAAGCTATAGGTAATTGCTGTGAACTTGAAAACGTTAATTACATCTCACATCATTCTCTACAGAGCATCCAATTAACAGATGAAAGATTAAGAGACTAACATTCTTGTACTGCTCATACCTGAAACTGTATCACAATGCCACTGGTTCCAAGATACCAGAAGCTTCAATATGAAAGGAGTGGAAGGCAACAAGTATGACAAAACTTTAAAGTAGCCACTATTCCAAAGCAGAGACCATTAAATATGACTTTCATACTAGCAGATCTTCATGAAACCATAATAGTACAAAGATTTTTGCAGGAATGGAGAAGAATAATATAATCATTTCAAGAGCTCATTGTGGAAATACATTGCAACCTGTGTTCAAAATGTTCTTGAAGAGAGAACAAATAGAGACATAATGACATTTTTTGCTATGCAAAAATTAGAGTAATCCCAACTGAAATTGATTAAAACTGCCTCAGAAAATGCAATACTGAATGACTTGACTTAAAAGGGGAAAAAAAAAAAAAGCTAGTTGAAACATAAAGTGGTACAGATGGAAGGGAAAATGATGCATTTGCGATGACAGACTTCATTAGCTATTATCAGTCAAGAAAGAGATCTCATCGTCATTGTAGAAGCTTCTGAAAGCATCAGATCATCACTTAGAAGTAGCCAAAAGGACAAACACAGTCCAATTAATTGTTAGGAAGAGAGGCAGAAATAGAAAATACCTCAATGCCAGTACAGAAATCTCAAGTATTTCTCACATCTTCGGTGCTGTACACATTTCTAGTTGTTTCGAAAAACATAAAGAAGAGTATAATGGTGACTAGAGGTGAGGAATTTCTTCTGTGGATGCCGAGATTTAACCTCTACATCTTAGAAAGATTCTCTGAGAGACTCAGAGACTTATTAAATAAGATTAGTATGAAGAATGTGATCAAAAACTATTCACCTTTCATCACAGTACAAAGTTAGAAACATACTAAGCAAAATTGTTTGGAAGTAAAATTGAAAAAAAAGAAGGAAATATTTTCATGCCTTTCTAGTGAGTTGCTGAACTAATCCATTGGTACAGGTGGTTTTGGAGACCAAAAGATTAAATGGGCTCAGAAAAGTGATTAGTCAAAGTGATGGAAGGAAGTTTGTCAAAGACTGGTGAAATGAAACTGCTCCAACACCAGAAGCCTCTGAACAGGGGCTAGCAAGGGGCTAGAAGTGGATATGCTGTCAGCCTGTACTTGTCATCTCTCTAATCATATGCTTCTTCTTTCAGTAGCCTCCATTTGGCAACAGCCTGTAGACAGACCCTTAACTTAAAAAATATGAACACTCACAGGATCCTGAATCTGTATTTTAGATGAGAACATGCCAATTTTATGCAGAACTGAGAGTAGCTAAGAGTCTTGACCATTGAGGTAGTTTTCACTTTCTAGAGGGTGAGTAGCTGGTATCAAAATTTGTGTTGGTGTTTCTCAGTGGATTTGAGTTTTTTTCATTTTGTTGAGTTGTTGTAAATAATTTTATGCATCTAGCTAGTAAGAAAAACAACCTTATTTGTTTATATCTCCTGTAGTCACAAGCTGTGTTAAGTAGGATGCCATTCACCTCGGATTTTCAGGAATGGAATGTATCCTATTCTGTAATTATTGCCTTAGTCTTCAGGTATCTGTCATTTCCAGTAGAATCACAGAATCACTAGGTTGGAAGAGACCATCAAAATCATTGAGTCCAGCCCATGCCCTAACACCTTAACTAAACACCATGGCACTGAGTCTTTTTTAGACACATCCAGGGATGCTGACTCCACCACCTCCTCAGGCAGAAAATTCCAGTACTTTATCACTCTTTCTGTAAAAAACATTTTCCTAATATCCAACCTATATTTCCCTCGGCGCAGCTCAAAACTGTGCCCTCTCTTTCTGTCAGTTGTTAACTGGGAGAAGAGGCCAACCCCACCTGAGTACAACCACCTCTCAGGAAGTTGTAGAGAGTGAGAAGGTCACCCCTGTGCCTCCTTTTCCCCAGGCTGAGCAGCCCCAGCTCCCTCAGTCATTCCTCACAGGACTTGTGTTTCAAGCCCCTCACCAGCCTCATTCCTCTTCTCTGGACATGCTTGAGTGTCTCAACGCCCTTCCCAAACTGAAGGGCCAGAGCTGGACACAAAACTCGAGGTGCAGCCTCTCCAGTGCCAAGTACAGGAGAAGAATGACCTCCCTGGTGCTGCTGGCCACACTATTCCTGATAGAGGCCAGGATACCCTTGGACTTCTTTGGCACATTGCTGGCTCATGTTCTGTCAGCTGCCAGCCAGTGCCCCCAGGTCCCTTTCTGCCTGGGCACCGTCCAGCCACACCGTCCCCATCCTATAACATTTGCAGGGGGTTATTGTGGCCAAAATGCAAGACTTGGCACCTGGACTCATTAAACTTCATCCTATTGGACTCTGCCCATCCATCCAACCATTCCAGATCTCTCTGCAGAGCCCTCCTACTTTCCAACAGATTGACACACGCTCCCAGCTTGGTGTCATCTGCAAATTTACTCATGAAAGACTCAATACACTCATCCATGTTACTAATAAAGACATTGAACAGAGCAGGCCCCAGCACAGACCCCTGAGGGACACTGCTGGTGACCGGCCCCCAGCTGGATGCAGCCCCTTTCACCACCACTCTCTGGGCCTGGCCATCCAGCCAGTTCCTAACCCAGCACAGGGTGCTCCTGTCCAAGCTGTGGGATGCAGCTTTTCCAGGAAAATGCTGTGGGAGACATTGTCAAAGGCCTTGCTGAAGTCCAGGGACACAACATCCACAGCCTTTCCCACATCCAGCAGGCAGGTAACTTGGTTATAAAAGGAGACAAGGTTAGACAAGCACGACCTACCCCTCCTAAACCCGTGCTGATCTGATCCCCTGGCCATCCTGTGATTGCTGTGTGATGACACTCAGTATAAACTGTTCCATGACCTTACCAGGTACTGAGGTCAGGCTAACTGGCCTCTAGTTACCAGGATCCTCCTTCCCACCCTTTTTTGTGAATGGGTGTCACACTGGCTGGCCACATGACTGGCCAGCTTCCAGTCATCTGGCACCTCCCCAGTGAGCCAAGACTGTTGGTAAATGATGGAGAGCAGCTTCACAAGCTCATCTGCCAGCTCCCTCGTCATCCTCATCCCATCTGGTCCCATAGATTTATGAACATCCAAGCAGCTCAGCAGTTCTCTGCCTCCTCCTGGATAACAGGGGGACCATTCTGCTCCCTGACACCATCTACCAACTCAGGAGGACAGTTGTCCATCTTCCATCTAAAGCCAACTTCCCACTAAAGACTGAGGCAGAGAAGGCATTAAGCACTTCCACTTTCTCCTCATCTGCTGTTACTAAGTTTCCTCCCACATCCCATAGAGAAAAAAGGTTTGTCTTAGCCTTCCTTTTGTCATTAATATATTTGCAAAAAATTCTTTATTTACTGTGGTCTTCAATATTTTTGTGGTTAAAATTTTGACATTCCAGTTGAGAGTTACATATCTCTTTTACGGTGCCCAAGAAAATCATGCTGGTGCTTTAGAATGGGACTAAAGCTGTTCAAGTTTTTATTCTTTGCCACTTTTTGTAGGTTGTAATGCAACTAGTGTATTTATAACTGATGAGACAGGGAATGCTGATTTCAGCATTGAGATTAAAATGCTTAAAGGAGCATGTGTTTTAGACAATTCAACAATTTTGTATTTTCCCTCATTTATGGAAGGGTTTTCACCTTGTACCATAGACAACATTCACATTGTACATTATATTTGAGATTGTTTAAATCAAACCATTTATTTGTATCTTTTATTATGCAAAATCTGCTGTTAGAGTGTAATTATTAGCATAAGACACTTATCCATGTGTGTACCATACTGATAAATCATTACAGCTGACATGTAGACCTTTATCTATTTGATTTTTAGTGCTTAGTGTGTCTGTGTTGTATAGGAACAAAACCCAAACTAGCAGTGTTAGAAGTATTGACCTTCTGGCTATTTTCAATTTACCTGCTGGCAGAACAGATTTAATTATTTAATCCAAATAATCTCAAACTATGCAAAAACAAGCAAAGAGGTGTGAAGCCTGGATTGTCTTTTTCCTTCTTTTCTCAGATCTCAAAGGTCTCTTTTAATCTGGATGGTTCCAGGATTCTATGATCTCCCTAGTTTCTGCAGATGAAGAAAAAAGGAAAAAATAAAAAATCAAAATTATTATATTTACTTTCTGTCTACCCTACTCAGGCTCATTTTTACATGTCCCTATCTCCTGTTTTCCCTCTTGTTTGCTTTGTTTATCATCTCCAGTGGTGGCTAAAGAGTGCATTTTCCACACAATAATTGGTGTGTAGGCCCTTCCCTGTAGTATGTGTTGACAGAAGGAGACCAAAAAGTAAAATCCTCTATCCCATCAAAATATGAGGCACTTCTGCAAAACAGACAGAAGGGTTCAAAATGAGTCTTCTACCAAAATTCATGTCAGTGTGCCTAAATTAAAAATTAAAGCCATGAGATAAAATAATATCTAGCATTTTCTTTTTTCTCTTTCATAGTGGACTCAGTGCAAATAATGGGAATTTGTCCTTTTGGTGTCTAGGAATTTGAGAGAGACTGTTTGAGTTTCCACAATATGCTCCAGTGATTGAATCTTGTATCCTAATGCAAGCTACTTTCCTAATGGAGCTGATAGGAACTTTGCAAAGCTATTGCCTTGAAATGAAATGCTATGTGGGAGGACTGTGGAGTGACACCCTGAGCATATTTAGGCATGGGAGATACTTATTATGCAGTCATAAATATTTCATAATGAAATGATATAAATTACTGATTATAGTATTTCATTCTATACGATTAAAAAAAAAAAAAAAACCCAAAGAAATTTATCTATAAAGTTGCCTTTTCAGTCTTTGTCCTTCAAATGGGTCTATGAAGTATTTATTTTATAATTTTAAGATGTCTTAAGCTTACTGTTTCCCCTCTTTTTATCTCCTGTTGAACACATCTATTTAATGCAAATTCTGGGAATGCGGGAAACATCAGGCTTACCAACATAAAAGAAATCCATGCTCAGCTAATCAGCATATCACTCTGAAAACCCATATGGAAGGAGACATTTTTGCCTCACATTAATTCTGGAATATGCTTGAAAGCTGTTTTTTTTTCCTGAAACTTATCATTGGAGACAGTTATCTTGCTAGAAGGTGACATTGTCTGTGACACGGGCAGAGAAGGAGCCTCACTGTAAAGAAAAGTTGCCATTCTGTTTTATAACAAGCTAGCTGCAGTGGAAAACATGACTTTATGTGATTTACAAGTTTCTGTGTAAAACACTGTGGGGTTTCTTCCACTGAGCTTTACCAGTGGCTTCACTGACTCAATGGATACAAGACAAGCACTCTTATGGATCAGTTCCTCAGGTACCTTCACTTGCTGAGATGGCAAAGTTATATAATGCATGGGAAAAGAACCAGGACAGACCAGTTTGCTGTAGCACATGCTTTTAGCTCTTGGCTTTGTATGAGGTATAGGACAGGAAATATAAGAACAGCTTCCTGTTGATTGTCCATCAAGCACACTACAGGATCCTATAACGATGTGCAAGGTTACCTTGAGAAAAAGAATGGAAATACAAAATACACAGAACTCCACTATTTCAAGTAGGATAAAGTAGTGTTTATCCTCATGAGAGCATTGTGGGTGCCAGAGGTTTATGTTATTTAAAGTTGAGAAGCATAATAAGCACCTCTTGTCTGAAGCTGAAGTTATAGTGGTGTTTCAGTGCCTCTCAGGTAGAGAGCCTAACACTGATCATGAGGTTTGGGAAAATGATGGCCATGTGAAATAGAATAAGATTTGATGCCGAGGTGGCCAGAGTAGATGACACAATGATTTCCTCTGGTTTCCTAGGTTCTGTGAAAATCTGCATTCTAATCTGCTGTTGCTTTAGCCACTTGCAAGAGTGGGTCAGCATCTGGCTGCTGAAAATGTATATGCCTTGTTGCGAAATATGATTTGTTTCTTTTAACTTGCACAGATAACCAGATAACTGAGATAACCAGTTGTTCCTTCCCAAAAGACTAAATCTAAAAATACTAACAAAGTCAGTGAGATATTTATTTAAACTATTTGTTATGTAACTCATAGAAAATGGTCAAAGAGATAAGTTTTGATAATTTAGAAACAGGTTTATCCATGTAGGCAGACAGTTCTGATAGAAAGAGATATAATGAAAGAGGCAAATTTTAGTATAGGTTTTCCTTATCAGAATTTCTCCTATTTTGCCTGTTTAAAGCTTACCTTGGATGTACTGTTCCTTCATATGTATCATTGCTAAATTTTGGGTAATCTGAAAGATCATGCTGTTTATACTTGATACAATGAAGCTGTAGGGCTCCATTGGCGGTGAAAATGCCAGAACTAGGATTCCGGCAGTTCATCTCCTCACAGGGCTTCAAACAGGCTGGGAGGATTAGACTAAGTGAGAGCTTTGGTACTATATGACCCAGTTTGCCCACAACAATGCACTGAGTTTCATTTCAAAGGAGGAATTCAATTTCAGGGTATTTCTGTTGACCTCTAAAGCTCCTTAGAGCTTGATTTATTTTTTTTCTTTTGACTAATAGTTGTGATTTGTTGGCCTGAAGAGATACAGGAGGTAATACTTGTCTTGAATGGATCTCACTGTAGAAACAAAAGCAAGCATACAATCAGCTTCATGATTCAGCTGAAGGTGGACACCTGAAGTAGCCACAGCTGGTAGACTATGCTTAAAACATTATGGATCTTCCTTTGATTTAAATTATTTTAGTAATTAGCTTCCATGAACAGTGAAGATTTGGGTTAAAGATCTTTAGCTTTGCATAATTTGCTATTATCTTTATTGCATTCTGTTTAGGAAGCACCACCCACACAGATTAATGATGATGTTACCATTCTTTTGCTGAGAAGCCAGGACATTATTTTAGTACAAAAGAGATATCTATGTTAAAGGGTTTTAATCTTGCCTTAATTCTTTAAAAAATAAAAGTGATCATTGAATCTTTCTAAAAGGGAACTATTCACTATGTAGTGCTACAAGGGAAATTTACAGAACTTAAGAGGTAGAAATGAAATCACTGAATCAGCTTCCATGTATTTATTTACAACTACAGCTGAGGAATAGACTTTTTGGTTGCATTAGACAATATCAAATTTCTTTAGAGGGAAGAGATGCCTTAGCATAGCTTGGAAGGTGAAAATAAAATTGACACCAAGTAGAGCACTACCTCCCCTTTCTACAATTGGCAATATAGATTCTTTCAGTTGATTGTGCTCTGGAATATATTTATGAGAACTTGCCATAATGTGTAAGAAGAGGAATATTTCATTCAGTTTTACTTTGTCCTCCTGTGCTCATAAGAATATTTTTTTCTTGGAAACTTGCTTTCATAATTATGTTTGTTCTCCTTGTGTGGGGCAACTGGATGTACTGACAGAAAATCTGTGGAAATCACAGATCTTGCCAATTATAAAAGAGATTGTTGAAGGGGAATTAAAACTCTTTAGGATGTGGAAAAAAAAAGAAAAATTGTAATTCTGCCGCAGTACTCTGCACCAGAAAGAGCTGTGTCATATGTTGTACTAATTGAATACCAAAACAAGTTTCCTGACTGAAAACTTTCCAGTGCACAGCTTTTATCCAGCCTTGACATAAACTTGGGGATATAAACTAAACTGTGTGAAGGACTAGGATCATATTCTGTGGTTTTGCCTGAATGATTAATACATTCAATGATAATACAATGATTGCATTTCTTTTGATTATGGGAAGCATTAGCTATCTCATTAATCACAAAAATGTCCTTTCTCAGGTAAAAGAAATTTTAAAAAATTGCATACCACATTACAATTAGATATGAATTTAGCCTTAGACTTTTCCTTCTCATTTGCAATCTCTCTTTCAATATCTGCTAGGAAAAAAGCATTTGGGTCTTATTTTCATAAATAAATTTCATACTTAATTGCCCTAATTACTTTGGCTTACTAAGAAAACTGATGTAGGTTTGCAGCTATTGACTCTGTAACTACTCATATGTACCCAATTACACCACTTCTGAACTGCATTTTCTCTCTGTGGCTAGACCTAATAATAACTCAGGAAGATCATAAGCAAATTCTGTTCTTAAAATAAACTCAGTTTCCATGATAATCTTTTGGGTATATATTTTATGGAAATTACTCATTTATTTTTTCCTTTTTATTTCACAAGGGTGACATTCACGTACCACATTTACCCAAGTATCATACCAAGCTGGTTGTGTTGGTTAAAAAAAAAAAAACTTAGGAGAGGTATTTCATATACTACTTGCACATATTCTTACACTTAGAGTCAAAGACCATGAGACAAAGCAACTGACATATAGATGTGGGAAAGTGGGGACAATTGGGGTTTAAATGAGGATAGGAACCACCCTTCCATGGGTGATGGGTGTGGTCTCCTTTACCACCCATCTGCTCAACCTCAAGTAGGCATTACTTATGAGATGCTTGGCTGTATCAGTTTCAGGAGAATGCCTGATGAACAATGGGCAAATCTTTTTCCCATCTAGGAAAGACCAAAATTATGGCATTGCTTGGATAAATATGCTGCTTGTGTTTCATGAGTTACCTCTGCAGGGTGGTGCAGTGCTCCACAGTCTCTTTATAACATTCTCTCATATTTCCCTCCTGTCATTTTGCTCCTGCTTCATTGATGCTTTGAATTTTTAATTCAACTGTCATGAAATAAAAGAGTCAGGTAAGACACTTTTGTTACAGCAAGTTTTTTTTCATCAAATCACTGTGAGACTATGTCTTCAGTAGAAGAACAGTTTGATCGGCAAATACTTCCACTAGTCTCCTTATCTTATGAAGAACAGATCAAAAAGAATCTGATGCAGGGATCTGGACACTGAAAAGAAAAATCTTATCAGAATCTATAAATGAAGATTCACTTCATTGCAGAAACCTGTACACAAAACCTTAAGGTCCAGCTGTTTGGCTGAGCATCAGCATTGGCTGGATGTGGGGAGTGTGTTCACCCTGTGGCAATCCAAACCTCACTGACTGTGCCCTTTTGACACCGACTGTGGAGCTGTTCTTGCTGCTTGTGGCAGGAACAGGGAAAAGGAGGAGGGAGGATAGCCCCCTCTGCAACCCTCCAGCTCTTTCATGCCAGCTGCAGCCAGCTGTTGAGCTCTAGGAACCAAAATACAGTTCTTTGAGCTTGTTAGTAAAATCTGCCTCTTGAACAGCTGAATTTCATCTTCTTTGCAGCACTGCAACAAAACAGGCCATGCTGACCCTTCTAGCATCTTAAATCTCTTGCAAGCTGGGAAATGAGGGCAGAGGTTGTGCTTTGGAAGACATCTCTACAAAAAGGAATTTAAATGCAAGTTATAATTTCTTTTCTTTTAATCATCTTTATTTGAATTAGATCTGTAGGTATTTCAGAGAAATATCCTGGAAGTTAGTATTATAAGCATTCTATAGATGTTGTTATTGTTTAGTACTAAAGGGTCAAGATGTTCTACAAAAATATATATGATTATTTTATTTGGAAAATTAATAAAATATTGAAAAAACACTGGTGGTCTGGGTTTGTGTAAATTAGCTAAGAAAGTCTTAATCTCAGAGACACATGCATCAACATGGGTCCCTCACATGCCTCCAAAGTCCCTTGGACATATTTTCCTTAGGATTTTACCTGGCCTTGCTTTCCTTTGGATTCAAGACTTTCCTTTGGATTCATGTTTTTCCACTTTTGCTTTAATCTTGAAAACACCAGAAAAAGAGTTTTCTCTCTGATATCATTGTATTTTTTAATCAGCTCTTTTGTTATGAGCTGCCCAAAACCAAGTGTCTACTTTTATAAAATGACAGGTAGACTGAAGAATAACAAGTTGACAGGTTGACAGAAGAATGATATGTGAGTAAAAAAAAAAGTTGTATAGTCTAATCTCTTTGTCTGGAGGAAAGATAGCTGAATTGGGAAAGGCTCATCTTGGAATATTGTCTATAAATAGGAAAATTGAGAAGGAATATACTTCAATTACAGTAATTATATAGAAAATGGACCCCAGGTTTTTTTGCTCAATAATAAAGGTAAATTTATAAACTCCATTAAATGATTCAAGGAAACATTGAGGGGTTTTTTTTTTTTTTTTTTGTAAATGAAAAGGCATATGTCAACAAGATGCAGAACTCCCACAGAGAGATACATGATACTGTTAAAAGAACAGATGAGAGTTCTAAAACTGAAATGGGAATAATCAAACTGACAGACTGTAAATCCAAATTTTACAGCTGTGAAAACTCCTGTCCATCCATATTCTTTTTCTATTAAGCCTCACAATTGCAAATTTAAACTGATCTTTCAAGAAGGTACCTGAGATAAAAGTGGTGAGGGGCATGGAATAAAGCCCATGTGCTGGTGGCTTCCAGGACTTCTATCTGTACAATATCCACACAATGCAGTATGGACAATAGATTCCTCTAAGAAACCCCAAAAGAATAGTAAAAGTGAATATGCTATCTTGCAGCAATTATGTATGCTGGCCAAATACGAAAAAAAAAAAAAAACCCTTAATTGATAGATTCATGATCAAAGAGTGATAGCTGTCTCACAGCTACCCAAATGCTATTCCACAGTCTGATCTAAAGCCCTTGGGAAGCAGTGAGTCTTCATTAATTTGAACAAGCCTTCCATCTATCTCAAGAGAAAAAGTATATACACTGTTAATGCTAACATCCCAGAAAGGCATCTAGGTGCTTATTACATGAGAAAAGTATGGGCAAACACTTCTGCACTTTACATTTCCAAATTGAAAACTGATAGGAAAAAACAGTGGTGATCTCAGATATTTAGTGGAAAGTAAGAACTGGGTCTGACTAACACATTCTTATGTAACCATTACAGGCCACGGGAAAATTCTAAGATTTGCCAAATATTCACTGCAGCAATCTGTTGTCAAGAACTTTATGCAGTGAGAAATGAGGTTTTCATGAAACTGAGGTTTATAGGTAAAAAAAAAAAGCTCAGTTGCTTGTCACCTCAGATGCAACTTCACTGCACAGAACATTTTCAGTGACAGCTTGTAACATGGATCAGATAATATGCTGAATGTCATGGAAATGATTCAAAATGTCAAAACAAGGCATAATTATTAAAACAAATCAGAGTGAAGAGGAAAATGTAACAGAGCACAAAATGAGCATACCTATGAGAAGTTATTTTGGTCTGTAATTTTTTTTGGGGAACAGAATCAAAATGATAGCACTTTAGACTGTATGTTTCTTTTATAGCTCTGGCTTCTGATTTTAACTTAGCAGTGTCTGTGAGCATACTTAAAAATGTTTTTGAAGAAGCAGTTTCAGACATTTCCTCACCCATACTTTGGGCTGCTTTTGAGTTACACATACTTTTCTGTAGAGGATTGGCCTTCATGATTTAAGTGGGCACATTGCCAAAGGTTTCAATTTATCTGATAACACATGCAGCTAGCCCGAAAGAAAACATGAGCAGCTAAAATGTTGTGCACAGTACTAGGCTGAGGGGGGTTTATAGGCCATCTACTCAGGAATTTTTCTCTGGTGATAACACAAGGAAATGTTTGTCTCAGAGAGACTCAAAAACAAAAATATGACCCCCTTACTATATACTTGATATAAAGGAAATGCCTTCTTGTCTTTAATAATACCATGAGAATTGCTGAGGCAAAGTATAAGGATTTTAGGTCAGCAAAAAATTCATTGCTGTCTTCATGGCTTTAAAATAACAGTGGACAAATGATTTGCAATATTTATTCTCCTTGTCTGTTATATCAGTGACAGGATCATTATTTCCTTCAAATATATCTACAGCTTTATGCATGCAGGCTACTGTGCCATGTCATGTACCAGAGAACCTATAACAGGCACGATGTCACTGATCACCAAGGACAGAGAACGCTGTGGGCCCTGTCACTGTTGTGTCACCCTTGTCTGGTGATAATCTAGAGGTGTCGAGAACTCCAGCATTAGAAAATTTATTTAGAAGCAATCTCAAAATTTACATGGCCCTAGATGCCTGCAGGCTTTGTTCTGCTGTGAAGCTTTAACCAGGGTTATGGGGCATCAAACTCAGATCAGTACATTTAGCCTAATAAATGTCATATCAGGAATTGAAGCTCATGACCCTGCAACACTTTCCATAACATCTAAAGTTGTTTCCTTAACCCACTAGAGTCACTGTCACATTTCAGTCCTCTTTCATAGTAGAATCACACAACACAGAATGTTAACAGAATATTAACAGTGACAGAATGTTACTTTCCATCTAAATATTTGTTTACAGACCATACTGTCCTTAGTGGTTTTATTCCATCTTTATCTGGATTCTTATTGTGCCTAGTTTTTTTCTTATGACTCTGATAAGACTGCCCAGTTGGGTCACCAACTTGGAGCTTGGCAAGTCTCCGTGGGAGCAATGGGCAGCGATCAGAGCTCTGGGGAAATCAGTAGCCTCCATGAGCTACACTTCAGTATGACTCTTCTGGCTGAGCACATGGGATTGCTGTAGGTTTCCAATGTGCAAAGGGAAAACAGCTCTTCCAGCCTAAACAAGGGCAAAGACTCTGTGGTTGTAGCCATTTAAGTAACCTATTTAGTCAGGCAAATGTGTGTGGTAATACATATGGTGTGCTTGCTTCCATCTAAATCTGTAGTTCCCAGCTCAGAACAACCAGCATGGAAAAGTAGCAACCAGTACAGCATTCCCCAGCATGGAACCTGGAGTACTGGCAGACTGGGAAAATATTACATGGGGCCAAGGAGTGACATCTGCTGAGTGAAGATAATTTTTATCAGTTAATGTAAAGGCATTGCTCTTTGTATTAGTGAGTTCATACTGATTTATAGCTATTCTGTCTGGTCTGTGTCTGCAGTTCTTCTATATTTTACATATTTGAGTGGAAGAACAAACTGACCTCATTCAGGTAAGCGATCTGTTTCTCATATACATGCAAAGAGACAAAGATGTCAAACATTTATTTAAGCCTGCAAATATTACAGAATAAAATGGAAAGTATGCTTGAGCAGTCTGCAGCAGAATGTTAATGTCCTCCAAGAGTCTTATGCTCAGTGTTCCCCAGGAAATAAATGGTGTCTGCTATTCTAATATTGATTTTTCATTCTTCATCATACTTAGTCAAGCCTCTCCAAACTAGACACCAGCTATTCTAACAAAGAGTGAGCCAAGGAATGGGAGGAGGGTAATATCTCCACTAAGCTTACTCCCTTGACTATACCAAGTGATCCATTTTAGAATTCTCATTGTTTCTAGTGACTTGTATCACAGCTGGCGTGGCCAACTCAAGGCATGCTCTTTAGAGGTATGAAATCAATTAAACTCAGAATTTATTACAAAAAAACCCCATTTTCTTCAGTTATTGTGCTGCTCCTTTTTAGGTTAATTTATACATAGCTACATATACTTTCAACAAAGTAAAATAAGAAGACAATGCTCCAATGTGAAATCAGGTGAAATGACTGTCAGGATGCCATCATGTGCACTGTTTCCAGGCTCCTCATTGGTGCTTCCTTACAGCAGACTCAACACTTCCCACCTATAAGCATGCACATGTGTCACACGGAGGTGGGGAATCCTCTCCTCATTGGTCCCTTTGGCACACGGTACAAGCCATGGATCTCCGGCAGAGCAAGACCCCTGCAGAAGAGCACCAAACTGTCCTTGTATACATCCCCTATATGGGTAAAGGCACGAAAATTATATTCTAGATGGATTATAGTGAAGACTTTTTTCTGCTTTTTCTTTTTAAAGCCGGTTAAAAAAAAAAAAATCATCTAAGCAGCCTGCTTTCCTTATTAAGGAAAGCAATGTATTTAACAGGAAGCTTCTGGCTTCTAGATAACCTACAGAGATTGAATGGCTTGCAGGAATGGGGAAAGCAAAAAAAGGTGAAGTTCTTTTAGAAAAAAAGTCCATCAGGATTCACACTTTAAAATCTCTAAAAGAATACAGTGTTTATAATGAAAATGCCATGATTTATTCACTTTTTTTTCCCTGCAAAGTGGTTGTCTGTAACTAATAAAGTTAACTGTGTACATGAAGATAATGGTGGCTATTAAAAAGTCCTTAATGGTAACTATTATAAATTAAGAAGGGCACAAACACTTATTAGGTAATAAGTGCAGCTGCATTGCTGGAATTTTTATTCCTCATATTTCTGAAGGCTTAAAAAAGATGCTGTCCCAGGGGGAAAAAAACAAAACAAAACAAAAAACAAAACCAAAAAAACCCCACCAACCAGCCAACCAGCCAACCAACCAACCAACTAAGCAAGCAAACAAACAAAAAAACCCAAAACAACAAAACAAAACCAAACCCCCAACCAAACAGATGGCAATTATTGCTAAAACTCTGTGGTAAAACTATAGGTAGAAATATCAGATGGTGAGCAGGGGGCACCCTACTGGTAAACCTTGGTGCCCAGCAAAGTATTGGGCAGAACATGACAGGAGGGATGCTCTTTCCCTCTTAGTGCTTTTCCCCTCTTAACTGGAGCTGCTTCAGTTACTATTTCCCATGCCTAATAACCTTTATTCCAAAGACATTTTGATCTAAGAAAAAGATTTTTTCATCCAAGTTTTAAAAATATATTAAATTCTTCATATCTGGTTTTACATCTCCTCTGCCTACTCTCTTCATATTGCCCCTGGCACTGATGCTGCCTTCTGTCTGAGCAGTACATGGGTACTGCTGTAACTCCCTTTCCTCTGCCAAGGCTTCTTTACCCCTTTCGTTTTCAAACTGCAATTTATTTCATCACAGATAAGTACAAGAATCCAAAGTTGTTAATCCCAAATGTGGACTCTCTTAAATGTCTTAAAGTGGTTCATTTTGAGTAAAGACACTGCTGAAAATTTCTCTTAGACTATGCCATACTCATTATTCAATTTTTGAGACTGTAGTCTCCCACTGAGAATTAAAGCCCTGTGAACATCCTTGAGAAAAACAGGAGGTGGAAGATACACATAAGGCTTGCAAATATGACTGTGCAATGCCAGTTGATTTTATCCTCCCATTTAGCAGAGATTTACCTGACTCTTTAACTTGATGGTTGCATTCAATGTTTACAAGTGTTCTTCCTAGGAACTCATCTCATGTTGAAGTTCATGGGCAAATAAATACTAATTAAATAGGAATAAATCTTAGAATAAATAGATTTTAGAAGAAACAGAGCACTGGGAGTTGAGAGATTTGCAATTCTGTGACATATTTCATAAGAAACTGTTAAACGTCTTTTTTCTACAACCACAATGCATTCTTTAACAAAAATTTTAAAAATACAGTTTTTCTATATAGACATGTAGGTGCTATTTTTATATATATATATTTTACATCCTTAATTCTTAACTTATTTTTTGAAGAATTTTGTATTCCATTAGTAGTAGGAAAAATTTTTGAAAACCACTAGCATAAAAGGTAATTCCATCTCCCTTACAATCTCCCTTTCTTTTGGATATATATTTATTTCTCTATGCCTTTTTCATTAGTTCTCTCATTTTATCTGTCACAAAACTCAAGAATCAGCATTAAATTCTAAATTCTATATGAAATTATAAGTCAGCATAGTTCACCTTTTTGTTGCTTTCCACTCCTTTGCCCACCTTAGCTGAAAAATTGCTCATTAAATTAAGCTTATTAGACTTCAAATCTCTGAAGAAATGCTTGAAGAAAGAAAAAAAAAAGGAATTTTATACAGAATTGTTTTACTCTGCTGTGAAATACCTCAAGAAAAGAGGAATTCCATACATGAATTCTCCAAGCAAAATATTTATTGCACTGAAAACTGTCCAGGTGAGTTTGCAGCCTGGGATTTGTGACTATTGAGGGAAAGTAGAAGGCAGCTGCATCTGCTGCAATGCTTTTCTGAAATTTCTGTTGGCCTGGGATCATGCTGGAGACCTCCACGGGGAAGAGACACAGAGAAAGTATTTCATCCCTCTTTTTTAGACCCAAGGAGTTTTCACAGAGGTTGCTTTTGATGAGGTGTTTTTCATGCAGGTTCTCCTCCCACAGGTGCAGTCCACCTGTGCCTGCACTGATTGACTTGCACAACTTGGAGCAGGGCTCACAGCAGGAAGATTCCCATGCCAGCTATGATGGTACAAGGCTGCTAGCTGAGCAGATGAAAAAAAGCCTCCATATAGACCCCAGAGCCTGTGGGGATTGTGTGTGCATCCCCAAGTGAAGTGGCAGAAAAAAACTCCTCCCATTTTAATGAGACGCCTGTCAGTGCCTACTTGGCAGGAGCACTGCAGAGCAATTTGGGTCACAGAGTGGAAGTAACTTCCTGCAGGGGCAACAAGGCAACTGCATTCCCTGGGCAGTGTACAGAGCCTCACAGCAGCATTTGCTGCACTTTCTTTGGACATGTTCATGTGAAGAGCATTAACAAAATAAAAACAGATCTCACACAAGTGAGTGTCCTCAATTGCAGTGAAATAATAGATTCATAGAATTGCTTGGGTTGGAAATAACCCTCAAGATCATTCAGTCCAGCTGTTGGAACTGCTGGTTCCACCACTGAACCTTGTCTCTTAGCACTTTATCTACACAGCAATGTCCAGATTAAGTTCTAGTTGGGCTTATGCCCTCACAATTTTCTTCATTAATAACCTTATAACATCCTTGCACTTCTACTGAATTGTCTGCCCCCTCTTTCAAAAGCCATAAAGTTGCTTTTTTTTCTACCAGTTTACGGACAGAGTTCTCTGTCCTGCCCTTAACATCAAACTCAGATGACTTTGTTTACTATAATGATATAAATGTTGCACTGTTGCCATTTTAGCCAAAGGTTTATTGTTCTAAAACCTGATTTTGTGCCAAATCTCCTAAGAAGGAGATTGTTTAACCAGAATCTGTAAAGGCTTAATATAATCAAAAATGAGGGTTAAAAAAATTTTTAAAAAACCCCAAAAAATAGGGAAATAATTAAATCATCCCATGTTCAGCAAATTCTTATTCTGGGAAAATGCAAAATTTTATTGGGCAGCCTAGACTGAAGCATAGTGTTCACACATGGGGAAACATCAGCTGTGGTGGTAGCACTATCTGAATAGATACTCTGCGTAAGTAGAATCTGTGCTACATCTTAATTATGCCTCATCACTCTCATGTTGCTGCCCTTAGATGGAAACCAATTCCCAGGAGCTGCTCTAGTTGAGTATGTGAGCTCCAGTTAAATGAATTATCTTTCCTATTCAATATGGCTAGAACACGAGCCCTGGTGAGGATTATTAACTCCTATATCTTAACAAAAACCAGAAGCTAGTTTTAAATTGAGCAACTATTTTAGATGTGGGAACTGACAAAGCATTTTAAGTGGACCCTAACTTCTTCCATTTATTAAAACCTACATCATGTCTGTGCTGATGACCTAAAATACTAAGAAATTGAGCTAGCACTAGTCTCATCTATTAAATCACATGACCTTTTCATAAAACAATTTTTAAAAAAATTCCTTGCACTGTTCATATAAATTAATTGCATTCAGTGTACCACCAGAAATCAATGAACTGGTTTCATTAAGGGTCAGGCTTAGACACAGCTTTCTGTCTTTTGTGATTTGCAGCAGCTTCACTAAAGAACAATTATACTTATCAAACAGAGCAGACAGAGAGAAAGAACAGCATCAAACATGGAAAATCTCCATTCTTTGAAGTCAGGACTCATTCTTCCATTTTAGGGACTGATTTGGATATAATTGCTACAAGTGGGGTTGTAGGCAGAGGCTGGAAACTGACATGGAGGCACACAGTGCCTATCTCATGCTTCACCACTAAGCCCTGCAAGTGTCCAGAGCTTCAGAATGATGCCCAGAAGTGCCTCTGGGGACAGAACTTCCCACATTTTTAGCCAATAAGAATATCTACATCAAATGCTTCATTTATCAAAGATTTGTGGCTAGCAGAAAGCAGATGGTGACCCTGTATCGCTGCTTCTGGCCTGGAGCACAGGGCAGCAGCACCTACAGCCTGATGTGCCCTGCACATGGAGCAAGCTGGGGAGAGGGAGTAGCTCCAGTGTCACGAGCTCAGCCTCCCTGCCCTGCTGGAAGGCAAGCACTGACCCTGCCAGTGGCCCCTTTGACACAGCTTGCTTCTGTTGATAGGAAACCTAATAAAGAAACCTTGCAAAATGGAATGGAAGGTGTTTAAGCCTCATATTTCAGCTTTTTTTCTAGCACGTAAGTTCTTTAGGCAATTCACCTTAATAGATCATTGAAGAGAATTATAAAATTCTGAAAATTATACCACATTACAAGATTCATGTCAATGAGTATTTCTGAATTTTCTGATGAAGCTTACTATATTTTTGGCATAGATCTGAGAAGGAAATTATTTTTTAAGCATAGTTATCAACCAGAAGAGACAACTTTTTTCTAATCTTGATTTTGCTTTTTTTTGGTTTTTTTAGATGAAACCCAGTCAGTTAACAATAAATATTCCTTATTTTGCATCTTAATGGTGGGGTTTTTAAATTAAATACTCCATTAAGCTGGATACTGAACAAATTTTGTGGGTCAGATGATGAACCATTTGCAGAAAATTACTTGCTCAAGGCTTGTTTTGAATCCCACTGAAGTTAAAAGAATTATTTTCATTACTTCAGTGGGTTTGGGACCAGGCAGATAGATTGAGCGGGTCATATGAGAGATCTTAATGTAAGGAGCTAGCATCTTGCACAAGAAGGGATTTGACTATGTCATCCAACAAATAGATAGAGCCATAATAGTTATTAATGTTGTACATGTTATGAAATTAAAAACCAGCTGACATTAATTTGACAAGCTTTTATTTATTTATTTCTTAAATGGCAGTGCAGTTAGCTTTAGAGAATAGCAGTTTATCAATGTCTACACTGTTGTACTCGAGGTCACAGGACTACTTTTGTATAATTAGGAGTCCACACACAGCTCATATTTTGAATGTCTATATGTACACATACATACACTGAAATATTTATATAGAAAAGTTCAAACTACCCTACAATTACCACAATCAGCTAATAGAAATCTGTTATGCTTATGGCTTTTCAAACTCCTTTGTCAGATGCTGTCATGTGGGTATTTTCATCTGTGCCTTTCAGTGCAAAGTGCCTTTTATTTATACAAGAATATGTAATCAGTTTCAGCCTGTGAATTAAAATATTACTCACTTGGGGGAAAATGACCTTCTTATAAAGACTAATGGAACAGCCAGCAGAAACTTAGAGAAATTATATTTACCATTTTCTAAATGATAATATCTTGAACCAATTTTGATCTTTCTGTATTCCTCATCTACCTCCAACTCATTTGCAACAGAACAAGGAAAACAAACACAAGTGGAGATAGATGTTTAATTGTTTGATGTTGTCATTATTCTCTTGTAATTTCCTGTCTTTTAAACTTGTGCACATTTATGATATGACTCCCTACTGAGTAATATAAATAACTACCTTTTTACAATTATTTACAATCATAAGCAGGGGAGCTTGCCTTCCACCTCTCCCCCTTTAATGTCATTTTGGAAGCACTTCAAAGCCCTAATAAGGATCAGTATCTTTTTGTACCAAAATCCATCCTGACAACATATAAACAGTTTCTATTCCATTTTAAATCCTCGCTGTGGAGGTTGCAAGCATGTTTTCATCAAAATAAGAGGTAAGACAAATAACCTATAATAAAGCATTCGCTGGTTATTTGTAAATGGCTTCTTAAAGGCTAAAAAACATACACCTCTGAGAACTTCAACAGGAAATTATGTTTTTTCTAACTCTACAAATTATTTCTGGTACAGAATATATAGACTCTTACCCAGAGAATAAGTCTGAAGTAATCTTTCTCCACAAAACCTGCTGTTCCAAACAAAACTGCAGTGTGTTAAAAAGCTCAGAAAATAGCCTAGCATCCTTTCTTACAGAAAAATCAGTCAAGATATCAGGTAGGTTCATAAGCCATAAGAAATGTTTACCAACAGTAGAAAACCTGCAGTCTTTGTTGTTGGTTAATTTTAGTGGTCAGCTAAACACCACAGAGCTCACTTGCCCCCTTCCTCAGTGAAAGAGGGAAGAGAAAAAGAAGAATAAAAGCAAGAAAACTCGTGTGTCAGGATAAAACAAACAAGCAAATAAAAGTTTAAATAGTGAAGAATAAGTGGAAGAAGAGAGAAAAAAACTGAAACAAGGTGATGCAGGGGAAATCAATCACCACCTCCTGTGGGCAGACTGATGCTCAGCCAGCTCCAAAATAAAAGATTAATAACACTGCTGAAACCTCTTTTTTTCCCTTATATTACTGCTGTGCATGACATTATATGGTGTGGAATATTCTTTAGTTAGTTCACCTCTGTTAGTTTGGGTCACCTCCTGCCCCATTTCACACCCCTGAAATATTCACTAGGAGGGCAGAGTGAGAGAGGGCCATAACACTGTGCAAACTCTGCTTAGCAATAGCTAAAACATTAATGTGATATCAGTACTGTCTTGGTCAAAAGTTGAAAGTACAGTGGCATATGAATAAGCTACTATGAAGAAAATTAATTATCTCCTAACCAGGTCCAGTAACATCCTTTTAGTTTTCACTCAAATCTAGTCTTGACATATCTTGTGCATTGCTTCCAAGGGAATCTAAAATATTCTTGTTTTTACAAATTTTGCCTGGAACTTCCAGATATTTAGAAAGCATCATACAGAAGACAAGGATCTTTATTCACCGTGTTTCTTCTCTTTCTGTGGAAAAGTTATCCTTCCCTTTATTGAACTACCATTTTTTTAAGAGGGGCTGTAGTTTATTTCTCACACTGCAACAGCCAGCAGATGAATTGTACTGCCTCTCTGAGACTGGTGTTTCACACTTTAATATCTTTCTCTAGGGATGTGATGGATGTCACAAGAATGGGAGATTCTCATATCCTTCCAGAAATCCGAGCAACTGTCATGTCCCGGTAGGCAGTGCCTGACCTCCCTGCCAGCTGAATTGGAGGGCACACGTACATGAGCAGGACAAGACCCTCAAAAGACAACATAGCCTTATAGTTGCCATCCCACAAGACACAAAAGTTTCAAAAGGTCAGTGAAGGTTTTTGAGGCTTGCATTTTGCACAGAGCCATGTCACATCAGATCCCTGTTGCTAGGGAAGTTACACCACGCTGCGCGCATGGAGCCTACAACTGCTGGAAATTTCTTTCAGCTCAATGTGATTCACAGGCATGAGGACTAATAAGAACATACTGTATTATTAAAAATATCAGTTTGACAGGGCTCAGCAAGTGCCTATAGCAAGCGTACCTCAAAAACAGGGGAAAAGCCTGACACCATTAACTCTCTGTATCTGAGCCTTCTTTCTTATCTGTGGAGAGAGGCAGAGAAATTACATGAGATCAAGATTTTAATGAGAAGAAGTAGAGAACTAATGAAATGCTAATGAGATCAACATAACCCATTGTGTCACTGCAGGCTCTCAGTCCTCCCAAGCCTGGTAAACAAAATAGCAACTATTAATTTGCCTGAAGTGGATTCATGAATTTAACAATGGAATTTAAAAAGCATTGAAAATGCCCTATGCATTTAACAGTGACACTGAATCTTTCAGGTTTTGAGGTATTTTCTGGAAGTGGAAGTAGGGACTCAATTTTCCACCTGCCATGAGTTTGCAAAGATGGCTTCAGACTCAGCCAGTTCCCCCACAGGGATAAACGGGTGACCAGATGGTTTCTACTCAGGTAACAGCTTTGTTAGGAAAAAGATCTGACAGAAAACTGGGGATGGAAACTGTTTTCCAACTGGAAAGCACCAGTTTTGAAAAGGGAGGTTGCTTTAAGTGCTGGTACTGGGGGATGTGGGCTGGCTGCAGGACAAGGGCTTTTCTTCACCTCTGTCCAGCTCATCCCCCTGCTTAAGGCCCAGCGTTTCCCAGGCTACAGGGAGCTTTCAGACAAGAGTCTTTCCTTTCCAGAGCGACACAGCCCTGGTCCCCAACTGCCTGTGTCATAAGACTGGAGAGCTAAGAACGGCAAAAGTAGGTTGAAACTATTTTTAAAGCACTGTGATCCAAAGATGATCTTTGCCTTATACAAGAGAGAACAAGTTTCAAGATGTTCTGTTTTGCTTTGGGGTACTTTTGCTACCCTCAGTAGCCCACACTGCTCTGCAGGGATTAGTGGGACATGAGGCTGTGGCTGCCACTCATCTCCTTTTCAGCAAAAGGACTTGACTCCACAGAATAATAATTTAATTCAGATCTCTCCCAGTACAAAAACAGCCGAAGGCACTACAGAATATGTCCAAAATTACTCCTCAAGTTGCATCAGCTGATTTCTTTATTCACAGCTCATAAAAAACCCACTTCTATATAAACTGAACTTCACCTTTCAATGTTACTGTCCATCACAGCTACATTTGCAAGTTTGGGACCTTATTATGAATTACTTGTAACTAGTTCTAACCTGGATAATAATTTTTGCCCTAGCAGCTATCAAGACTACTCTGACTAACTTTCCTTTGGATCCCCCATTTATAGCATAAAATTATTAATTCCAAGTAGTTCTTCCAGACAAATTGCTTCTTTCCCACTGGGAGAAGAAAAACGCAAAGAGAAAATAAAAGCAGTCATTTAGCGCATCTTCAAAAATATTTTACTTTGACTCCACCTTGTTATATGTTTTTATTTTTGTTCTTCCAAGAGAGGTCTCTTCTCTTTAAACACGTCTTTTCAATTATACATATATCACAATAATTTAGCATACATTTTTCTAATCTTTGATTAATGCCTTATCTTTCACTTAAATACCTATTAACATGAAACCATCACATCACACGTAATTTTGGTTGAATTCTTATATCACTGAAGTACTGTTAATGAAAACAAGATCAGCATTTGAAGATTTCAGGAGATGATCACTGTAGTGTTTGGATTCTCTCCTGACAAGAAAGAATCTCTAATTCTTTCAAGTGAGAGAAAAAGCATCATTTCCTTCCAACCAGACTTCTACACTTTCTTTAGTTCAGAATCCCAAATGAAGTTAAGTACAAATTTCACAAGTCAGGAATTCAGTATTTGAGAGAAAAGTGTGCTCAGGTCACTGTTGGACATTCTGAACAGCACCTGTCTGACATGGTCACTAGCATTACTTGTTTTCTTCTTTTTTTTTTTTTTATCTTTCCCAGCTGATATGTATGTTTCCATCAGACCCTTGTCTTCTCTCTGTTTTAAAGAGTCTGGGACATGAATTATCAGTTACAGAAACAACACCACATTTTACTTTCTAAAATTTCTCTTCTGAAACAAATTTCACCTTCAGTTATGAAGTACCACATGTAAATTGCATTTATTTTAAAATGTTCTTTTCAACAGAATTAGTTGTCTAAATGCCTTCATAGATTTAGTTACCTGCTGTATTGAAAATAAGTTTCAAGTCCCAGAATTCTGTGAGTGATGGTGCATTTGTGATTTTAGCTAACACTTTCAAGACCCACTGAAAATCTTAAAGGAAGCCCCAAGATTGGCAGAAAATTACATTCCCAAAGTCACTCTACCTTTTTTCTCACACAAAATTACAGCAGTACTGACTCGACATAATTGCCAAGAACGACTTAAATTCATCAATATTTTTAAAGCACTTCAGGACTCTAAAGTGAAGTAGACTTAAGGTACTGTTGCCTTAAGAAATGTTGATCTTCTCTTGTCTCTTCTGACATTCTCTCAGAACTAGAATAATGCAGTTTTAATCCTAAAAGACGATTTGTGCATAGCGTATTATTCCATGACCCTGTGCTGCATGACCCTAAAACTGCACTAGCACCTTTATCCCTTTCCTCATGAGTCATGTTGCCCACCACAAAGGTAAGGGTTGACATCACCTGCCCTGGTTGTGCAAAACAGGGATGAGGCGTTCACAGGGAGCCATGTGGCACTGCTTCTGGCAGTGAAGCGTCTGCATGAAGGAACTCAGACACTTTCGCTTTGATTGAGAATTGGGTCAGCTGCCGAAGATGTCCCCTGATACCACTGCGAGGCTTTGCTGCTGCTGCTCCCTCCTGCTGTGCAGATTCATCTCTTTCAGATATCAGTGGGGGAGGACTGCTGTTTCAGACAGAGAAAAGGTCGTCCTTATCCAACTCTTGCCCGTACTCTGATTGCCAGTGACCCTGCTTTTTTGCTAAGTGTTAATGAGGACTGACCTGTGTTTTCCTTAGGGCAAGAACTGATGTTCATAGCAGAGTGTGTGCTATCCCTGTGCTCAGCATTGTTGATTATGTCATGTATTTACATGGCTTTGCTACTCTCCTTCCATTGTTTAATTAAATTAAAATTACCTGGGGTTCATTTTGTCCTCTGTACAACACGACTTGTATCATGCAGTTAAAGAAGACTGCTCTTGTTTGTTGAAGTTGTCTTTGTCCAGTGATAATTAGGATGTCCACTTCACAGAACCACCACTCTAGTCCTTGGCCTACATACACTTGTACATGTTGCTTACCAAAAAAATGTGAATAGTTCCACTGAAGTAAAAGCTTATTAATTTACTAATTATAATACAGTATATAATACAGATTATAATACAGTATTTGGGCTCTTTATAGATTACTAGAATGGTGTCTCATAGGATTATGACATCACTTAACCCCTCAGTTTGCTCATCTGTATCTCATTTTACTAGTTCGTTAATATATCTTTTATGATCAATTTCTCAGTACTATCTTAGCAGTATTATTAGTAGCTTTATGCAATGCAAATAAAATGTATCTTTAAATAAAATGGGTCTTTAAATAGCGCCACATGTATATTAGATATTTAGTGGAAAATTGGATACTGTAGTAAGAAAAGCACCAGTCTAAATTTCACAATGATTCCATCAGTTTTAATACTGTAATAGTGTCTGGTCCTCCAAGATTACACTGGGCCTGTGCAGAGTGGGGTTTTAAGGCAACCCTCCCAAACAGAGAGAATAGTTAAATAAAGCATAAAGACTGAGAATAGAAGAAAGCAGTTTGAGGAGAAACTGGGGATGACAAAATGAAGAAAAAAAGGGCAATTTAGAAAGCAAACTTTAGTCTACTTCAACTTTAGTTAGGGAGAAAGAGGAGAAATAAGCAATATGATACTCATATAGATTTTGTTAGATCAGAAGCCTACATTTAAGGTTGTTTATTTTATAAAGTATTCTGCAGTAGATGAAAAGAGAGAGTTACCATTCCAGGGAAGATCATATATCTATGAAATGTATAGAATACCACTGTGTAAAGCATCACCCTTTTAGCATCTTTTTTTTTTCCTCCTTCCTTCAAAGGATCAAAAAGTATGTTCTAGTTTTTGTTGTTCTTAGAGTGATAACAGTGAAAGCTTCTCCTTGGAAGGACTTCTCAGATTATTTTTATGACAAATATTCATACAGGACTGAAATGAGGAAGAATCAGAGAGGAAAGGCACTCCTGGAATAAGAGGTTGTTTTTTTTCAGAAGGGTGGTGGATGTACTGAGTATTTACAACAAAGATTAACATCCATGTATACTGTTTACAAATTATTTTCCACAGGAAGTCCTTTCTTTCAGTTTCCAGTCCATCAAATTTTCAAAATGTGATTGCTTTCACAAAACATGTGATATCTCCTTATTTAATTACTTTTTGTATCAGATTTCACTCAGGAAAATGCTATAGTAAACTAGCTTTTCATCCTTCTAGTCTGGGGTTGCTCCATGAATATCAGGTGTCATCTACATAAAGCCTGAGGAATAAATTGTGGCCTAGGATTCACTGATTCTCTAATGTCAGCAGCACGGTTTGAAATCCTTTCAGCACAGGTGTTTCATTCTTGCCAAGCTCCTGGTTCCCAGGCTAAAGCAGAAGGGTCTTGCATTTTCCTTACTTTGTGTTGGAAGATTTGCTTCCCAGCAGTCTCTCCACACCTAGTGGGGCTCTGCAGGTGCTTCTCTCTGGATTAAAGGCACTGAATCTAACCAGGAAGGGCCAAGTGTCTGCATGGCTCCTCAGAGATGTGCCTCTAGCTGGAGGTGATACGTCCAGTTCATGCCAGTGTCACTTTTACCTATGAGGCAAAATTATGGAAGGGTATTGATGTGCTGAGAATTCATGGATTCTTGGCCTCTCAAGCAGTTGCTGTAGCAAATAAGACTCGGTTTATTCTGCAACTGCAGGGCTCTTCAAGCCTCAGCTGCTCTTGCCATGAGACCCCAAAGCACAGCAGGTGCCTGCAGGGTGACACTTCACCTTCAAGCAGGGTGGCTCTGTGAGAGGGACACACAACATGGCAGGTGTGAATTGACAGCTTCACTGGGCTCTTTCTCCTGCTCTCCCCAAAGGAGGGGAAAGGAAATATGGTGGATCTGGATCTGGTCAAGCCCTCTCTTTGAGAGGAACTGAGCAGTGAGGGTGGCAAGATGGAAGAAGAAACAGCCCTGTGTGGTTTGGCAGAGACATAAATGGCCAGCACTGGCTCACATGGCATGTTCAAATTGTTTTCTTCCCTGACACGCTTCCTACTTTTAGATGTTTTAATTTCCTGTAATCTTTACTCAGCCACATGTGGGCAAGTAAACAGATTGTTCTGAATCAAACAGCTGTGCTGACTTATTGCACTGTTTTAAACAAAGTTTGAACATGTTCTTGACTGAACGCAGGGACTGGATGTACCAGCGAGTAGAATCAATCTCCCTTCAAACTAAAACATCCACAAGAGGCAGCAGCCCGGCCAGCAAGCAGGGTGGTTTGTGGAAGATTTCCTCCTCCTGGGTCAGGAGTATGCCTCAGCTGCACATGGCAAGGGGGCTGGGAGCAGCTGGCGCCGGGAGACGTGGGTGACAGAGCCCTTCCCAGGGGGAGGATGCCCAGCTTCCCCCCTGCAGCACTGCTGACCATCAGTTACTGCAGCAGGCCATGGCTCTTCAGGCAGATGGGTTCCAGATTCCAACATACAAAGCTTGCAGAGGCTGGCTCCTCCTCACTTTTTCCTCTCGTTCTGCACCAACTCCTTGGCAAGAAGATGAACATTTTCTTGTCTACAAACCTGTTTTATGGACCAGAGAATAAACAACCCATAGCAGAAAATAACTTTAACACTTGACAGGTTGGAGCTCCCAAGTTCTTACAATAATTTATACACCAAATCTAAGGCCAGAGTAAATTAAAAATTCAGGGATATGTCCTAAATCACAGAGCACGTAAAACTGGTTCTGAGCTTAGGTTCTCCTGGTGGTCAAGGTCACTCAACTGTTTACATAGCAATTCTGCCTTTTCCTGGCATAAGGTACAATCTCAAACATGATGTATTTCTATCAATTTTTCTTTCTGATTCTTCATGGACCCCATGTTTATTAAATGAAAAGCAGGAGAACCCCAGTGTGAACCAATGTGGAAGAGTAAACATAAGAAGTAAGTCTGTAGTGGAAACCCAAGGATGGTCACAATCAAGTAATTATTTTTTAGTTTGATTTTGGTTGTCATGTTTGGATTTACTTTCCCGTGCAATTCTCACATCTGAGTTTGAATCTTCTAAAATTTCCCTGAATTTCCTCATCATGCTTTGCTGAACATTCCTGCAAGGAGCCAAGCAACAAAATTTCAATTACATTTCTAATTATCTAATGTCATGTAAGATATCTCCTGCCTGTCCTTACCTCTGCATGACGACAGCCCCTAACATGAAATTATGCTAGGAGAAAAGTCCAGTGAGCTTTCTTGATAGGCAAATTGCACTTTGAAAAACAAGTTTCAGGTTTCCCCTATGTCTATTCATAGGCTAGCAAGTCAGGGATTTTAAAAACACACTGGGCTGCAATAAAAATATACATATGTATGTGGAGCTGTTACTGCAAGGAACTGCCCAGGAATGATGTGTTCAGCAAGTTTTATACTGAGATTAATCATTGTGATAAACACCTATGCTGACCTAACCCAACAATGCTTGGTAGGAACACAACTTAAAAA
>VWZN01015238.1:155365-197258 GCA_013396955.1 Regulus satrapa | reverse complement strand
AACCAAAAAAAAAAAAAAAAAAGAGAGAGAGTGCAAGAAAAAAAAGGAAACAGGTGGCTTGTTCCAGGATTGCCAAGAACATTTTGGAGCCTTGAGAACATCCACTCCCCTGCTTGAATGAATGCTGTTTGTCTCATCCACAGAGTGATTTCTTCTCTTTCCTACAACTTCCTTCTGCTGCCAGCAAGTAACCTGCTCTCTGCTCATTTTGTCTGTTCCCTGGGAATAGGCCTTACCATTTGATTCTCCACATTTTCTCTTCTTCATGTCAACTCTTCCTGATTTGCAGATGGCAGGTGCTGATAGATGATTAAACTCTCAACCTCCATCCTCCTCATTCCTCACTCCAAACAAATAAGTCAACAATTTTTACTTCAGGATTGAAGATGCTGCTGTTCCTGTGTGGGATATTGATAGTAATGGTGAACATAGGTGCTCAGGGTAGTCATGAGCAGAGGTATGTTTATCCTCACCTGTCTTCCTGCTTCATCACTGAAAACCAGTACAACACTTACAGAAAAAAAAATTATATTTTTTCTTTAGTACGAGTACAAATGAGGTCCTGAGGCTTCAGCTCTTCCTATGATTTTAATAAAAGCAGGACACTGGTCATCATTTCTCATCCATGCTTTAGAAATCCAGATAATTCTAAATAGGATTATTACAGTGAATTGCAGCATTAACTTATTTTCATTTTTCTTGCTCAGTACAGGACCACATGTTCCCTGAAATTCTTATGTTCTCCAAGAATTTCCTCCATAAAATCTCCACCATACTTCATCAATACCTAAATAGTGCTTTCATATCTCTTTGTATTGTTAAAAATAAACAGGCATGCACCAGACAACATTGTACAATGGAGTCAGTGCATCCAGGTCACAGTAAACCCCAAAATGTTTGTGCTATTTATTTCTGCATGTGCAATATCTGTCCATTTGGGATTTCCAGATGTCTGGAGCCTGGCCAAAGCTACTCCTCCACCAGGGCTTCTGGACATCTGGAAATTCCAGACATCTGGAAATTCCTGGGGTGAAAAAGAGAACTTATGCAGAAACCCAAATGCATTTGTTCAACTTATCAAGAAACCCTAGACAAGGTGATGATGCTCACTGTAATGAAAAACAGCATTAAAAAATGTCAGCTATCTCCTACTGAAAGACAATAGGAGTGCCAAATTCCTCTTTGAACCTCTCAAATTCTGCTTCATATCTCATTTTGCCTCGGGTTTATTACATTTCCTTTTAATACATCTAAACAGACACCCTAAGTAACTTCTTTCCTCTCCACTGTGAAAACATTTCTCAGTACCACATCATACAGTGCACTTTCAAGCTCTCATGTCAGTGCGCTCAGCACTAGTCCTGTTTTGTTGGCTTTTTCTTCTACATGACTCCTTAACTTATGCTTCTCGAGGGACCCGTGGGCTATCTTTACTGGCACATCACTCCCTGAGTCATAAGTGAATGTGGCTTTACAGCACTGCTGTATAAACACTTGATATGAGCTGTGCATTGCTTTATGAAACTTCAATCGATTAGTCAATTGTTTCAAAACAAGACTAGGCCTACATTACTCCTGGAGTTATCTTCTAGAGATAATAAACACATCGGGAATTGAGTTCAATTCATTCTAGAAACAGTGTGGTCAAAGGGAACATTCGTGCTCAGAATATTTGGAATGANTGCAGTTAATTTTATATAGATTTTAATATATATTATATTATTTTTAATAGAATATATAATATTATATATTCTTTAAATTTATATACTTGACCTATAAATTAAAAATTAATCAGGCATATAAAAACACACAAATAGAAAAAATAATTGTAGCTAGGTAAAATGAAAGCAGTATCAGATTTAGGAAAGTGAGAATTACTTCAGATCACAATCCTGTTAAGACTCACACTTTGAAATAATGCCAGGAGTTAGTTATATTTCCCGCACTGAGGCAGGCAATCTTTTCAGATAGTGAATTGCGCTGCTTATAGCTTGGTAAACTGTGATGAAATTTTCTTTTTTTAAAGAGTAGTTATTACCACTTCCCTAATTCTTGTCAGGAGTTTCCTCTCCTAGAATGTTCTATCCTTTAATATAAATATTATTTCTGGTAGCAACTTAGTGGATTTTTTTCCAGGCTGCTTTCAGTAATCCAACACTTTCAAGGCCAAAACACTGAGTAGCAGCCAAAGAAATTTCAAATAAACCTATAGCATATTCATGTTGCTAAAGGGGACAGTCTGACAACAAGTTCTATAATCAAATCATACTTTAAATGAATCTTAAATGTTTCCTAACCTTACAAAAGAGATAAAAATCCTTTTGATGCATTACTTGAACCTACATTAGTGAACACCTATAGGTTTTTTTCTCAATGACCAATGTGTGTTTTCAAGCCTTCTTATCAACTTGATAAGTAACTTAAGGAAGCAGTCTGAAATTCAGTTTTACCCCATTTAATAAAAAATTAAGCCAAACCAGAATTAGATAATTCTAAAACAAAACCAGAATATGTTCTGTGTTTGGTTTAGGGTTCACTTATTAAATTTTGGATAACAATGAGTCTATCTACATAGGTATTTTAAGTAATATTGAAGCTTTTTAAGGCAAAGGACTATACATACAATTATACATAAAAATTTATTGCCTGTTTCTGTGTTCTGTTTCTGAATTTGGGGCTTTTGCCCTGAATAGTTTTTCTTTTTTCTTTTTTCCACAGAATAGCTCTTAAAGGCCCTTTTTGCATTTACTCCCTATGACAACTGTAATACTAGCCTTAAAATGTGTGCTTTATATCTTCAGCAAAAGGTAGCATTGAAATGTAAAATATTTGTATTTATAAATAAGCACTATTCATTACTGGTATAATCAGCACACTCTAAGCAAACAGGAGTTGAGGTTCACATTTTTATATTATTAACATATAAATGACTTTGGGGTAAGTTAATCATTTTATGAAATATAAGATAATGTTTTCTAGCTAATGAGTTGGTAAAAATAATGGATTTCAAAGTAGATTTCAAAAGGATTTCAGATAGTTTGAAAAAATGCTTGAAAAGGGCAGAAAAAGCTTACCTTATCTCGGAATACATGTAATCTATAATTGAATGCATAATATCTGCTCTAACCCAGAGATTACCCTGCCAGAATCTGACTCACTATTGTATGAAAATTAATTCCTCAAAAATCCTAAGTGCTANATAAATCTAAGTCCTGATTAATGGATGTAACTTTTGTGGTCAGAATGATAAATTAGAGAGCAAGATTGCAGAGAAAAAAAATTTTAAAAATATGGATGCATGGGGAGAACATTTACATCCTTGAATCATCAATAGAATAACATCATCCTGGGTATGATTTTTGTTCAGATGGCTTGCAGTTAATTTTATATAGATTTTAATATATATTATATTATTTTTAATAGAATATATAATATTATATATTCTTTAAATTTATATACTTGACCTATAAATTAAAAATTAATCAGGCATATAAAAACACACAAATAGAAAAAATAATTGTAGCTAGGTAAAATGAAAGCAGTATCAGATTTAGGAAAGTGAGAATTACTTCAGATCACAATCCTGTTAAGACTCACACTTTGAAATAATGCCAGGAGTTAGTTATATTTCCCGCACTGAGGCAGGCAATCTTTTCAGATAGTGAATTGCGCTGCTTATAGCTTGGTAAACTGTGATGAAATTTTCTTTTTTTAAAGAGTAGTTATTACCACTTCCCTAATTCTTGTCAGGAGTTTCCTCTCCTAGAATGTTCTATCCTTTAATATAAATATTATTTCTGGTAGCAACTTAGTGGATTTTTTTCCAGGCTGCTTTCAGTAATCCAACACTTTCAAGGCCAAAACACTGAGTAGCAGCCAAAGAAATTTCAAATAAACCTATAGCATATTCATGTTGCTAAAGGGGACAGTCTGACAACAAGTTCTATAATCAAATCATACTTTAAATGAATCTTAAATGTTTCCTAACCTTACAAAAGAGATAAAAATCCTTTTGATGCATTACTTGAACCTACATTAGTGAACACCTATAGGTTTTTTTCTCAATGACCAATGTGTGTTTTCAAGCCTTCTTATCAACTTGATAAGTAACTTAAGGAAGCAGTCTGAAATTCAGTTTTACCCCATTTAATAAAAAATTAAGCCAAACCAGAATTAGATAATTCTAAAACAAAACCAGAATATGTTCTGTGTTTGGTTTAGGGTTCACTTATTAAATTTTGGATAACAATGAGTCTATCTACATAGGTATTTTAAGTAATATTGAAGCTTTTTAAGGCAAAGGACTATACATACAATTATACATAAAAATTTATTGCCTGTTTCTGTGTTCTGTTTCTGAATTTGGGGCTTTTGCCCTGAATAGTTTTTCTTTTTTCTTTTTTCCACAGAATAGCTCTTAAAGGCCCTTTTTGCATTTACTCCCTATGACAACTGTAATACTAGCCTTAAAATGTGTGCTTTATATCTTCAGCAAAAGGTAGCATTGAAATGTAAAATATTTGTATTTATAAATAAGCACTATTCATTACTGGTATAATCAGCACACTCTAAGCAAACAGGAGTTGAGGTTCACATTTTTATATTATTAACATATAAATGACTTTGGGGTAAGTTAATCATTTTATGAAATATAAGATAATGTTTTCTAGCTAATGAGTTGGTAAAAATAATGGATTTCAAAGTAGATTTCAAAAGGATTTCAGATAGTTTGAAAAAATGCTTGAAAAGGGCAGAAAAAGCTTACCTTATCTCGGAATACATGTAATCTATAATTGAATGCATAATATCTGCTCTAACCCAGAGATTACCCTGCCAGAATCTGACTCACTATTGTATGAAAATTAATTCCTCAAAAATCCTAAGTGCTATATGAAATCTAGAAGTAGTATTTACATTCTGAGTGGCAAAATCTTCAGAGAGAGAAAAAAAAATTCTCTCCAGATCTTTACTAAATCACACACCTGACCGTGTCAGGAAAGGAAAAATAATTGTGCCTGCAGAATCTTTGTAAAGACATATGAGCTTCTTTATAGAGGCTCTAAGTTTTTAGGAATCAAAAGCCTACTTCTCATTCTATAGCTAAAAACCCATGTCCTTCTAATCTGTATTCACTTGAGAAAGCAGATGGGATGTTAGAATGAGTAAGACATCATTGAGCCCAGAATTCTTTGACAGATTATAACATTTTAAAACTCAGTTTGAATGATCTTTCAATGCAACACACAGGTTGCAGAATTGAAATGTATTTTCTATCCATTTCTCAATGAAAAATTGTTCCACATGGAAAGCAATTTTGTTTCCATTTAGAGCAAAAAGTAGAGATCAGATGGAAAACAATTTAATTGCTTGCTTGAGAAATTCCAATTGCTACATTTGGTTGTTAGTTGTATGGGAAAAGATGAACTTTTAATTGCAATTCTTAATGTGCAAACTTGTAATTTTATCTTCTGTAGAAGCCTACAGAATCTACATAATAAAAGAAAAGTTTAATCCATTTTCTTACAGAAAAATCTACTTGCAAAAACCTTTTCCTGAAGGCCATATCTTTTCTTCAACCTGGTTCAAGCAGGTTGAAATATTTCCTCCCAAACTGCCTTTCTTTGCAGTTGCATCACATTTGTCACTGAAAAACATTGTGGGATTGACAGTGGAAGACCTATTTCTTGTTGTTTGTTCTGTTGAGTGATTTTGATCATGGCATTTGGAAGCAAAATGCTTCTTCTTTCCTCATAATTCTTTTATTCCATGTAATCTCTCAAGTTTTGTCATTGGGTCCATCTCCATGACATAGTGTAGTGCCTTGGGAGTATATCCAAGCTACCTTGGCCAGAAAAGCAGTGCACCTATGTCTATGCACAATGTCCTGTCTAGGTTAATTAGCCCAGCTGAGAGGATTTGTAAGTGGAGTATCACGATGATGCTCTAGCCCTTATTGCATCAGAATTAGGTTGCAGGATATCTCTGGGCAGTAATATAGCCTTGTCCTTCAACATCACCAGTGTCAGAAGCTGCAAGGAGACAAAACCTGCAATATCTCAAGCAGCCAGAAGAGGACAAAGTTCTGAGAGACAGAAGACTTGTGTGGAGAGCCCCTTCATCCTCCTTGTCTGTTGAGTCCACTGCCACAATTAGCTCCTGGCAGAGGCTTATGAGGACTAAAAGTAGCTGTCTGAGAGGGATACTGGAAGAAAAAAGAGTGTGTTCACAACACTTGGCTGGGATCATAAAAATCAAATCACAGAATGACAGAATATGCTCAGTTGGAAGGGACCCACAAGAATCACCAAGTACAACTCCTGGCCCTCCACAGCACCATCCCCAACAGTCACACCATATGCCTGAGAGCATTGTCCAAACACTTCTTGAGCTCTGTCAGGTTTGTGCTGTGACCACTTCCCTAGGGAGCCTGTTGCAGTGCCCAACCACCCTCTGGGTGAAGAACCTTTTCCTGATATCCAACCTAAACCTCCCCTGACACAACTTAGGCCATTCCCCTAACTCTTATAATCTGTGAAAAATATCATTCACGTTTTTTCAGAGATCATCTCTGAAGGATCCTTTTGAGTATAAGAAATGCAAGACTTCTGTTGCTAATGGTGACTGCAGTGATTGTGTTGCTCTTGAAATCAAACAATTCCAGGATGCTTCCACTTCTGTTGAGGGGCTACTCTTTTGGCTAATCTATTTCATGCTATTCCAAGAAGAGAAGAAAATGAACAAGCCTTTTACAGTATCTTGAATTCTCTCAGCACCTTCAATGAGTACCAGCTTGTCTATTTTCAACCCTGTACAGCACAAGAAGTTTCTCTTCCCTTGTTTCACTGAAAAAGGTTGTTGGCCACTCACAGTGATGAGCACTACTTATAAGACAGCATGTGTCTTTGCTATATTATGTATCTTTCTGTAAAGCTACATCTAATGTTAGCTGCATGATGAGAAGTTACCTGCCCTCAGGAAGAAAGCAGTGTTCATGATAAGTCCATTTTTCAGAATTCACCTCACTAACACACATATGAGTACTAAAGTGCCTGGACTATGAAAAAAGTGAAAGCAAACAGGTACAATAAGAAGGTGGGAAAGTGCTTGCTGAATTTTATGCTGATGTTTCCTTTCTTGACACTTAGAGCAGTGTAATTATCCTGTTGCTTGGAGAATGACAGAGAGCTTGACTCACACCTTTTAAGTAAAATATTTTCTTTGACTTGTCTAAAACTTATTTAAGTGGAAACATAGCTTTTTTTTTATGCCTGATTTCAATACACTATGCTTTAAACATTGCAAACAGTCTGATTTCAATCTGGAAGAAATTCAGAGTAAAAAAATTCACCCAAAAAAAGACAAGAACTTTGTTCAATCTTTTAAAAATATTCTTAGTCTCTGTAATGGCTGGTAGAATACACTCATGCAGCTGAAAATAGTCTGTAGACTCAGAATCATAATGTGCCTATACTAGTATGGATGTCTACAAATTAAATTAATTCAATGGCTTAAATTTGTTCTGTGGAACCAGAAATTGAATAATAAAAAGAAAATATTCTGGTTATGTGAAAATGTTGTATGTGGGATTAGTTCCTGTAACATAATTGGTCTAATGGATAAAGCTATGGAAGTGTATCTTCCCTGATGATAGATTGAAAGCAGAAATCTCCTTTCAAACAAACATCTGTATGTATTGCTCCAATTCAAGACTTCAAATGATTGCAAAAGAAATTGCTTTATATTGAAAAACCCAGTTGTTTCTCATTAAGTTGTTGGGATACTGAAGAGCTGTAATGCTTTCAGAGCTGAAGTGTTTTTGCAGCAAATATAGGAAATTAAATAAAATATGGTGATGTTTACTGCCGGTACAGCTATTAAACAAACTTCCATTTGCAGTAAGGACACTATAAGCTACACTCAAACTAGAATTTAATTAGTGAAAGTCTTGTTAATTACCACTAGGACTTTATTTGTCTTATAGCATTTCTTCTTAAACAAATTACAACAGCTGTACCTTTCAGTGGCATTGCCTGGATTGGAATTGTTATGCAGTGGGCATGTGTGAACTGCAATTTTGTTTACATCAAAATTATATCTGGCAAGAACTTGGTTTGAAGCTGATCAGGAGCTTAGAAATAACATTTATAAGCAGCCCATGATTCTCTGTTCCAATGACCTGATCAGGTCAAATCAGGAACAGACAAGCAGGAACATGCAAAATGAGCTGTTTTCTTTGCTATATTATAGGCAATTGCAATTCCTGGTTTGTTTAATTGCCTGGGATCAGACCTGGTGTGTACTGGAAAACTCTCAGAGCATTAATCTGAGCTTCAAAACCAGATAATAGATACTATTTAGGAAAATTTACCAATAAAACATTTCCTGTAGCTCCCAGAAATGTTTTCAAAATTGGCTTGCAGTTATACTGTAGCTATAAAATATTGTCCAAAAGATGAGTCAGCAGCATATGCATATACAGATAATTTTTGAATGAACACAGCTGTATTGCTTAGTGACTCATTGCCACGGTAGTTCAAACTTATATGGCCTAATCAGATGAACTCAAGATGAAGGCAAATGTTTCGCATTATAAATGGATTTGTTATCAGTACTATTTAGCAAGATCATTTAAAAAAAGGCTTTTAAAACTTTATTTCAGGTGTTTAAATATTTATCTAGCATTTCTTTTAACTCTGGCACAAATCTTTTTTATTTGTATATTTCTCCAGTCTTTCATAGATATGACACAGAACAAAATATCCTGTATAAATAAAGCACGGGAAAAAGCAAAATACCTGACAATGCTAGTGGGTGGACTGCAGCTCCCCTAACCATTGCTGGTCTTGAGCATCATGAGATTCTTGTAGCTGAGCAAGACAGCAGTTCTATCTATGTGAATGAAGCAGGTCATAGAAACCCTGGGCTCGGAAAACACATGTCTCTACTAAATGCTTTTAACCCAGTGGTCATCTGTCCTGGCCAGAGTCTTACTGTTTAGTGAAAATAAAGGTGGACATGATGTTTCAGTCGTCTGGAAAAGTGGATATAGAATCAGAAAGGCCCTCAGGAAGCCTTCAGCAGAGCTGAAGTTTGTGGAGGGGAAGCTTAGTGTTCAATAGTGGTATAACCACTTTTGTCACCATTGGGTGACAAGGGCTAACAGAGGGGAAATAGGTGTGACACCTGAAGTGTGTTTTACAAAACTAAGGAAAATAGATGTAGCAGGACAGCACCATACTGGCTTAGGGGAAAGGAAAATGAAGAAGACTGTAGTGGTCATAGCGAAAAGCAGAGAGGGAGGAAAGAGAAAAAAGAACAGTAAAATCATGAGAAAGAAGAAAACACCAAAACTAGGGAGACAGACATTTTAATTTACTTTGATGCAATACAGAATAAGACAATTCTTGTTGTTTGCTGTTTATTTGCACACACTGTCTCCACTACCTGAATCCCTGTAATTTGTAGCTCAAATTTTCAAAAGGATCTTTGGTATATAATTCACGGGGGTTACTCTGACTCTGATCAATTGAGAAAAAAAAGTAAACTAGTTTTTGTGGGCTGTTTGAAATAGCTTTCGTAGACCATGTGTTGGCTGCATAGCTAAGTGGGATATACCCAAGGGAAGAAACTGGAAAAAGGCAGAAAAGCACTGAGCCCAAAGAGTAAATTAGTCTTGGGGAGGCTGCACAGGCAAAAACAGTTGGTGGGCTTCTTCTTAATCCAAGATGATTCCTGAAACATATCAGCATTAGAAGATTAACAAAGTTACTAGCCACCCTGCTGATCTAGGTCTGCTCAGGAGTGAAATCCCTCATCAAATCATAACATTTAGAAAAGCTCCTAGAATTTATCTTCTGTTTCTAACATTTGGACACTGATTAAACAGGATCATCAGATGGGATCATCAGAGTCCGGTTATGCAGAGCAGAATTTGACAAAATTAAATTACTTCTATTCACAACAGAGAATTTGTGATGCTGGCTGCCCAAATAAGCACCACTGAAGAGCCTAGGACAGACACATGGGCTCCAGCAGCTACATCTGAAGTACTGTATCATCAAACAGAATGGAAATAGCTTTAAAATGTATTCCTAGTAAGTGACAAAAAGATACTATGCATCTTGGGATCTATTTTATTTTACTAACTATGTATAAAATACTGAAGTCATTCCATGGATGTGTAAGAAATTATTGTTAAGATTATTTTTTAATAACACGTATGTCAGGGGTTTTGGGGGAAGTAGATTCTCCCTGTCTGTGTTTCAGACCAGAATCCTCTGTGCAGATCTGACTGAGGAGAAGAATAGAATAGAATAGAATAGAATAGAATAGAATAGAATAGAATAGAATAGAATAGAATAGAATAGAATAGAATAGAATAGAATCGAATAGAATGATTTCTCTTCACCCCTGCCATCTGTTTGATGTTTTGAAGCAGTCACTCTGCGTGCATGTGTGTGCACATATGTGTGGAATGATCTTCAGGTCACATCCTTACTGTACTTGCTTCGGTGAGAGGCATTAAATGTACATCTGTGGGTGGAAGCTAAGATGGAGGGGAGCTCACTTGCTCTGGGAGCCATTTGGAATCTGTTTCATTTGATGGGTCTCTCATAGCACTTTTTAATTATTTTTTTTATGATCTTCTTTTGGGGGGGGGGGGGAGGGGTTTGGGGTTTTTTAGTTTTTGGGTTTTTTGGGTTTTTTTTGTTTGTTTGTTTGTTTGTTTTCTCCTTTTCATTCAATTTTTTCATGGACAAATGGAAGAAGGAAAGATCTTACTATGAATAATTAAAGACTGTCTCCAGTTGCTACTGGTGAAAATTGGTGCAAATTGGTGCAAATTGGTGCAAATGTTGCAAATTTTGCATTTTTAGGTTTTTGTGGGGGCTCCCAGGAACTGCAGCCTACTATCAAGCCAGGTCCTTGCATGACTCCTTCAGGTCTTGGATGACATGTGCACAGACTTCCTATGCCTCTGATGCAAGTGCCTATGGGTAGTGTGAATAGCCTTGACTTAGAATTTCCTTCTGGGAGGTCTTAACTAGTTTCCTTAGGATTTCACACCCACAGATCTGTGACTGGAATTTGACAGACAACTTGTTGCACATTCAAATGTTCAGTGCAATTATTTCAGCCTGCAGTTTGTACTGAACCACATTTCTATACATTCAGGTGCAGACGACTACAGATATGAGTACCATTCTAAGTGTAGGAAGGTGTACCAGATTATGTTTGAACACAAATGTATTGTTAAGCATGAAAAACACAGAATTTTTCCTTTATCGAGACACATGATGTCACCTCTTCTGCTCCCCTGTGCTCTTGGGAATTTATATGATAATGTGGCACAAGTTGAACCAGGACTAGTTCTATTATTCATGCTACTAACTGGAACTGATGCAAAAACAAGCATTTTGCTTTATTAATTAAACTTTTGTGTTTTATATTAACTTTGTGTTGAAAAAAACAGAAGCTGAAAATTATCCAGAAGCTAACACTGCTCTGTATCTGTTTTCACGACAGTGTTTTGTTTTCCAACTAAATTCTTAAGTTATCTTGGGAACCACAGACTGGCAAATGCCTTGGTTCATTTTCAGCAAGGTATGATTGGCCTCTGCATTTGAGATCAGTACACATGAAACTTTGTTACATCTTGTCTTTAAAAGTTGATTTCAAGGAGTTGAGCAAAATACTAAATTTGAGCATCTGATCCTCCACATTTGCACATACTTAAGTGGTCTTACTGAAAGTTTCATTCTCTATGTGATAAAAGGATGTTTAGGCCACACCCCAGTGAATTATTGGATTTTATGGCATATTGATTATTTTAGTTAGATATAAGTAAAATTTTAATAAAAAACCTACAGAGAAAATCCAAAGCCTGAGATTAAACCAATCTTTTTTGTGTTTTTCTGTGAAGTATTTTTAAAATTTATTTGAACATGCACAATAATTGACCAAAACTTTTGTATAACATAAATTTCAGTGAAAGCAACAATTTCTGTGTGCTTCTATATTTCTGATGTTTCCTAGTATATGTGCCTTATGTGCATATGTTATTTTTGTTTTAAGCACTTCATAGGTGTTGATCTTTAATAATTAAAGTTCACCCAATAATTTACACATGCAAAGACAGCAAAGAATTCAGTCAGGGTATTTAATGTCCTTGAAATAGAACAGATGAAGTTTAAAAAAATTCTATTTTTAATATTGGCATTCCTTCATGCAGAAATTATTCCAGTCCTTCTTCTTTATCCTCCTCTGTTCTTGGCTTATTTCTGTACAGTACTGTGAGTGTTAAATTACTATTGTAATATAAATCTCCTTCTCAGCACTGCCAAAGGAATTTTCCAGTTAAATGCTACATAACCAGCATATGCAAGATGTAATGAACCCATCTGTGGGTGTAAGTCTGTTCAGTATAGCCTAATATTGTCACCCAGACTACACTTGGGCATGTATCACTTGTATGAGAGTTAGCAAGTGGTGCAAAATATTTGCTGAAGAGATGTTAAATTACTTTTTCTTAGCACATTTTAGCAAATTGTTACTCATTTGCAGTGTGTGCAAGTTCACCTGTCGTTAATTCTTTTCAAAATAGGAAAATATTGCATGTTCTGTGAGAGGGTGATTGGATAAGACCTAATTTGTGATTTAGGAAAAAAAAGATTAGCCCACATTATAATGCACAAGACTAAATTCCACTCGATTAGGCTGATGTAGATCCACTGTAATTCCATTAGTCAATGAATTTTTTTCCAAATTAATGTTGAAGTGACTTAAATTAAAATGCTTCCTGTAATTCCTGTTGTCATCTTGAAGCAGAATGCAGATTCTCATGGTCTTTTTCTTTCTCCTCAGACAATTTTAAAGAACGACTGAGGGGATGGTAGGCAAAGGTTATGGAACATTTCTACAGGGATTTTTATTCTAAGAAGGCAAAATTTTTAGATCTCTGTATATGGATGTGGAAATACTGCATTTCTACCTTTTTCTGACAGGGAACTGCCAAAAGTCATGCACCAATCCTCGTGCTCTGCAAAAGAGACCTGAGCAGAGCACTGCAGACACGCTTGCAAGGCTGGGGGTGTTCCCAGTGGGCAAAGAGCATCCTGTCAACTCACTCAGCTGTTTCCCACTTGTAAATGCATATCCTTGACCTTCTGCAGGTGCAATTATGCAGTATCATCACTAGTGTTTTTGCAGTACCTAAAGCTGACCTGGTACCTAGGGCTGCTGATTCTGGGCCTTTTCCCAGACATTCACGCATTAATTACATGTTTGCCACATTTTTCTAAAGAAAAGCTTCCTTCAGCTTCTTTTTCTTTTTTCCCTAAATCAATTATAAACAATAAAAAAGGTGAGTGTTTGATTATGTTTCAGTTATGATGAATAATTCCTTACAGTATGACAAGAGATGTAATCCTGAAAAGCTGAAAAGTTATGTTATACACAGAAATGCTATATTGCCTTTATTATGAAGAGTTAAATTACATTCTAATGCCTAAGGAGAATAATTTGAAAAATGGGGAAATATCTCCTAAGAATATTTTAAATTTAATTATCCTTTAAATATGAATTTTATCAAAGTTTATCTGTTTGGAAGGACTTTTTCAATATCAAGCATGCTACTGCAATCCCTACCAAAGAGTTTATGTGCACATTTTAGAACTTGCAGAGCTGTTTCTATGCAGTCAGTATAGTTGGAACAAAATTAATGCCATGCTTGAAGCTACATGTTTCAGTCTTTTTGTTATACATTTTTTTGGGGAAAAAGGAGCCTTTAGAAAAGACTTTTGCAGGATATCTAAATTACATCAAATAAATGCTCAGACTGGCTGCTTTCTTCATGGCAATCATGCATTACTTTATCAGGCAGTCGAATGAATTTTAACTTCCATTGTTTGCTTATTCACAGTTTTCTGAGGTGAGCTCATTTGGAGTTGAGGTTAGAAGTGCAATCACATCAAATTGCTTTGAAAACTCTGGTCAAAATTTTCTTAAATGATTACTGCTGTGAAAACATGAGGGCAACCAGTTCAGTTCCTCTTCCATCCTCTGTGTGCTGTGAAGGAGAGAAATCTCACTGCCTTACAACCAAAACCATTGGGGCAGATGCTGTCACTGAGAGATATCAAGCATAGATGTAGCACACTTCAAATGGTGAGACTGTGTGCCAGCTCTTGAAATGGATGGACTTGCACATTTTTCATGGAAATTGAAGAATGATATCAGCTACCTCTATCTCCTTATGCTATGTGCACTGATGCTCACACAGTTTTCCTCCTTCATCGAAAGAGGGTACATTTAGAAGTGAAGCCAACAGGAATAGGTAGGTGCTTCAGTGTGCTCATTTATTCAGGCTTCTTAAACCAATCTTTAAAACAAGCTTCATCTTCACCTTGAAGGATCTGACATTTGTTAAGACTTCTTTCCTTCTACTATTTTAAATTGAAAATCTTTTCAAATTTGAATGCACTGATACTGATGAAAAGACTCCAAAACCTGAAGTTCAAACTAAAACTAAGAATGATATTAGAAATTTCCTCTCTATTAAAAAAAAAAAAAAATTTGGTTCTATCCATTTTGATTACATATTTATTTCTGCAAGTTTCGGTTTTGGAATGGTAAAATGATGTGTTGTTGAGCTTCAATGATATGCAGCTGTGCCTGTACACAGACCAGATGCTTTGTAGATAAGAAAATGTTGCCTAAACAGTGATTGGAAAGATATTTATACTATGCACAACCAGTTACTTCTCCCTTTAACTCAGCATGTTTTCTCTCTTATTAAATGTGATTCTTCCTAGAAATCCTGGCTAGGTTTGCTCCAGAATGTAAACTAACATAGTAATGGGTCAGTGGCCATTCTGCTTGTTGACATGGAGCACAGCTGTACTTTCCCAAAGAAGCTGTTGTCACTGATTCAGTATGGCATTCACCTGACATCTGCACCTTAGGAGTTAATGTTTCTATTCATGTTTTGAAATTAACATTTCAAGGATGCAAATGGGTAGTCCCAGGTTCAGACCACTTTTCAAGCAGAAAACTGATAGATAGCTTAGGGAGTTTTAAGACTTTTGACTTTTCTAAACATGCGATTAGTGTTTCATTGCTGCATATTTAGAATCTCCTATTTGATATTTTTTAGGGATTTTGTCTTTCAGCTGAAAGAAAGGACTTCAAGAAAAAAACTGAAGAAGGGATTTTGACTTTTATTTGTGAAACATTCAAGTTTTGATTTATTTTCTTTTTACTTTTCTATCTGACTTTAGTTTGCAAACAGTAAAAAAGATCAATATTAAAGTATGTGCTTAAGCATGAAAGCTGCTTATTTAGGAAATAAAATGATCCTAACTTGCTGCTGATGTTAAATAAAAACAATTGACAGCTTATCTATGAGAGCATCAGAAGGAAAAGCTTCATTGCTTCAAATCACTAGATAGCAAGGTTTTCATTAATTTTAGCTATTATGACCAAGTAAAATAGAGCAAACACCACAGCGTTTTCTGTCTTAATCCTGTGAAGGTAAAGTTATGGCCACATATGTCTGTGGTAATAGAAGGCGAGCATATGTTTCATACCAAAGCATAATGCCTTCACCACCAGATAAGTTTCAATTACAGAGAAGTTACTCTGCTAATCTGGTTGTGCCAGCAATTTCCTAAAGCATTAGAGAAGGCATTAGGTGAGAAAAGACAGAGATTCACCCTCATTCCTTCACCATCTTTTCTCTTGAACTCCTATTAAAATTTCACTATGAAGCAAAGAAGATTAGAAGATGTAGAAAACCCACCAGGGATGTTATTTTCCATACTAAACTGTAATATTCCTAATATCTTCACAGTCTCTGGGACTCTGGTGATTGATAAGCCTTCACTGATATCAGTCAGTGATGTTTAATGGGGCATACAGCTGACCAAGTGATCTGTGAAGCTCTCCCTCTGTGGTTTCCAGCTGGAAAGAAATTCTTGTCAACCTCAAGCTACCATGACAGTTTGCAAATTAATTTCATTTGGACTGCTGTCACACCACATTAGCTGTCTGAACATCTCTGATGGTAGCAAAACACAGATTTGTGGCATAAAAATTACATAGGAAGATATGGATTTTCTGTCATTCAGTGACTCAAATATAATCATTGCATTAAAAAAATAATTCCCCCAGATTGCCTAATTGGGTAGCTTTAAATCCCTAACTCAGGCTCTTAAAGTACAGGTGTTTCTGCAAGAGAGAGGGGATGATCTGATTGCTAGTAGCTGCTCTGGTTTGGACCCAGCTCTGGTGGTGGGAAAAGTGGAAGGTCCACTTGTCCCCAGTTCACTTAGCATTGCTCCTCTATGGGAAATTACTGTCCATCAAACTTGGTGGCTGGATTGCTTGTTTTCATTTTGCTGTGTGAACTGCTTTTTGTGTAAGCTGCACCTTTATTTGCTCCAATCAAAACAAATTCACTTAAACAGTTTACAGAATAAACTTCACTGACCTGGTTCTTCTTTGTGCAGTTAACACATGAAACTGAGGATTGAGGAGACCACGATTCCTGTGGTCAGGATCAGCCAGGTGTGGCAAAAAAGGGTGATAAAAAACTCTCCCTTGGCTGTGATAGAATATTCCCCTGTCTGCATCAGGAACTGATTCTCATTTAGAGAGAGAATTCTGTGTTCATCCTGCTGGTATACTCTGAAAAAAAAGAAAGAATCCAAAAATTTTTAAAAATATCAGTGAAATCAGCAGAAACTACATGTTCCTGACTTGGATGAGGAAGAAGATGCTGTTTTCAGATGAAGGTATATCCCTTTTCTTGCACTTCAACAAGATACAATTACTTATGATCAGAGGTTTGGCTTGGCTTTTCCATGGAACAGAGCATTGTTGGATCTCACTCTTTGCAATATAAGACTGGAATGAAAATATCATCACTTTCCAAACACAGTGTTTCACCACTTCTTTTTTTCTGTGAAGCTGCCTCCCCCTGTTCTGGCACTTTTCTACTAGTGAAATCACTTTTTTTTTTTTTTTTTTCAAAAGCACTGATGCAATAGGGCAATTGGAGATATACAGGGCAAGTGGCATTTTCTCACTGAACCCTTTCTTAAAATGTCTGTTGGTTTCTACTGTCATCCCACAGTTCTAAAGAGGGTCTGTTTTGGGGTAGAGCCTGTCTCAGTGTCATTTAATGTTCCGCAAAAAGTCTTTTTAAACTATCATCTTTAAAAACCACAGAAGTTTCTCTGTTTCTTGCAATACCTTATGATGCTATGTCCCTCATGTCAGACTTATAGTCATGTTTTATTATCTTCCTTTTAATTTGACTTCTTTCCTTTTTGAGTATCTTCTTCAAGAGTCTTTACATTGCAAGGACTAAAATTCAAAATCTACTACCCAAACAAGATCTTTGCTCTGCAACAAGTGCTGCTGTGGAGTTCAAAGACTCAGCCTTATATTAATAAACTTATATTAAAGGCAAGTTTTCAGACATCTATTTTTGTCTCCAAAGTCATAAGATGGAATAAATTGTGAGAATTTGCATGAGACTCCCAATTGCTTGTTCCTCTTTTCAGCTCTATCTGTAGCTCTGCTTATTTTACCATGTTGCTCCAGGTTTACACATCAGGCTCAAGTGAATTAAATAGGAGCTGTCCTTCCATGTATAAATCCAAATGTGTTGCAAAAATGATAGTAGAGATTATGGTGTGGCCAGTCAAGGTTACTAAATGCTTGTTATTTTAAAATATCTGCCTACATGCTAAGGGAGAGGTGCAGGAAGATATTCAGAGATGTAGTAACCAGAGGAAGTTCATGGCTAGGCCTTCTTTTTGCTATGTTTATGTAGAGAACCACAATTTAACTTACAACTTGAAAGTTCTGACTTGCATAAATCCTGCTCCAAAGGTTAGCCTCAGCTGGGTTCACAACACAGGCTCAGCTCTGATTCAAAATTTCCAATAAAAAGAGAAAGCTTCTGGATATTGAGGCCAGCATCAGGGAGGCAGGAATGGTCGGTTGTAGTTATTGATCTGGTGAAGAGTAATTACTTAAAATGAGCTTCATTTTAAGACTAGTAGTTGAAACTAAGTTTTTACAATACATAAATGCCATAGAAAAAAGTTTCTTCTGATAATAAATGCATTCTATTGTGCTGTGATACTGAACTGTCAGCAATGCCAGTTGAAAGCCCTGTGCTGGGGGCCCAGCCCAGTCCTGCCCTGCCCAAACCTGCTAACTCCTTATTTCAGCCCTCTTGTTTTCCCAGGTAGTGCTACTGCCCAGGGTAGAGGGCTCTCTTCCTGCATCCATGTGTCAGGAGTCCAGAAAACATTTTTTTCATTTTGAAAATCCCTTGCCTTTGAGGGGAGGAAGACGGAAGAGTTTCCTAGCAAAAAATCCACAGAATCAGATCCCAGGTCCTCAGTAAGAATGTAGCAGTGGAGGAACAGAGGGGATTGAAAACTAAAAAACACCCTCTAAACCATGACTCACGTAAACCTGCAAGTACTGCAATACCTGGTGATGTTATGACATGATAGATTTGTTTTCAATTTCATTACTGTCATATCCAATTAGGTTTGATCCAAATTAAATGTAGTTATGCAGAAGAAGGATTTAAATTTATTTTCTCTAGTGTAGATAAAAGCTATTACCTACAGACTACAGAACACAGGAAGAATGGCACTGAATCCATCAACTGGTGCTCTCTCATTTAATCCCAGATGTAGGTCCCTGACAGTGAATCTTGAGGGGAATGGAAATCTTCCACTCTTGGAAAAACTGTGCTGAGTCTGTTCCCCTCCTGCCAATACTTTTCATTGGTTAGCTAATGATATTCTTTGCTCTGTTTGTGATGGGCCAGGAACCAAATGGCAGAGTATTTAAAAAGCAGATGCTACAAATTACATCCTAAATCCTCCTAGGAAACTAATTCCCATGTCCAGATTCTCATCTTGAAAGATGAGACAACTGCTCCCTCCCACCTTTCATGGATATTAAAGGAATACATTCAGGTCTAAGAGGCACTCAGGTACCATAGTGAGGAGAAATGCAGCATACAGAGGATAATTCCACCTTCAGACGAGGCTATGGAGTGCAGTAAATGACATTTGGGAAGCTGCACACTGAAAAACAAGAAGAAAGCAAATATTAAATAGCTGCTAGTTGCATGAGAATCTTGTGCTGAATGAGAGGAAGGTTAGAAGAAAATGTACATCATAAAAGCATGTCATAGTTTGTAGGCATACAGTGAAATAATTAAGGTTCTACAGGATTCCCCTAAATGTCAAATGCTTGCTTTTTTAAATTCTAAATTTTATTCTGCTATTTACGATGTTTTTCTTCAAAAATGAAATCATGTATTTCCCAAGAGAGTTTTTCCTCGCTTTGTCCTAAGCAAACTTTCCCATGTAAAATTGAACCTCAAGGTTCAATTTTGAATGGGTAGGCAGATTTATTTCCTTCTCTTTTTCTTTTTGTCTGCCACCTTTCTCTGGGGCAGACCTGCATGGACAGGTCCCTAGTGGAGTTCTGTGGTTCGCACTGTACTCACCAGGATCACCAGGCTACTCCATCCCCTACATCTGATACCTGCCCATGATTTGTCTGATGTGCAGCCAGCAGTCTGGGCACGTCCCCATGATCCTGTGGGGCTGCTTCTCCATTGTCCCCCTGCAGGGGTGTGCAGAGCCCAGCTGTCTTTGGTGGGTGCTCGATGCTTCCTCTGCACGTCTGCAAGCAGCAGCTGGTTGACACAGACTGGAGCAGCTTTTGCTGGGTGGAGGTGTTGCTCACTTACCCACAGATTCTGAGCAGGCAGAAAAGTGTTCAACACACATGTCTGCTCATCTGCATTCTGCCTACCTTTCTTAGAGCTTGGATGAATGTCCAGCTGTCTCAAGCACACACAGCTAAGTCTCATTTCACTCTCCATTCCTGCTGAAGGTGCTACACATATACTTAGGATTTATATGTATGCATAAAATTATGTCTTCCAAAATTACTGCAGCTTGCTCACTTTCTCTCTTTTGTTGACATATTATGTTCCTTTTTCATGACAGCATTTTTCTGAACAGAGATTTGACCTCAGCTTGCCTACCTCACAGCAAGAAATTAGATGTTTTCTGATAACTAGCTCTCTTCTTGCTTCTGAAGGACCCTCACTTCTGTTTCTCATCCCTCTGACCTATAACTGGCAGCCTCAGAGCAGAAACCAGCAGTAACAGTGAAATGCCATGCAAAATTCAGCAAGTCTCTCCAGTCTGGGCAGATTTTATAATACAGAGCGAGTAAAAGCCACAGTTTCTTTCCGTAGTTATTATTTACCCAAGTTCTTTTGCATTACCATTTTGCATCAGCATTTCCAAGCTTTGGCCTTTGTCAACTTTAATTTGCATTTTGAAGAGCTTAGTGGGGTTCTCTTTGAGATCATCATGCTGAGGTAGGAGGACTGAAGAGATGACTCCTGCTGCAACAGGCAGCTTCAGAAACAGTGCTGGCTAACTGCCCTGGCAAACTGAGTGGAAAGAGAAGCTATTTGAGAGCAAAAGAAGAAGAGACAAAATTTTTTATATGTCCTTTCTGACTTTCTTTTTCCCACTGAAGAGTAGAAGATTGGAAACATATAATTAACTTGTCTTTCTATGAATCTCATTTTCAAAAGTGACAGCAAACAAAAAACTAGTGATAATATGGTTCCTGTAGCAGATAGTGCAAAGGATTTTTTTTGTTTTGTTTGTTTTAGGTTTTGCTGGGTTTTTTTTGAAATACATTGAAACAAAGATTCCAGAAGCAACATTGAGGTAGAAAGTTTGTGAACCATAATCAGTGTGCTGACAGAGTGATGCCAGCTCCTCCTGTCCTAGTGAAATTATTAAAAATATATCACATTAGATGAATAAAAAATAAGGGGGATCAAAGGAGATTTGTACAAAGGAGATCTATAGTTTTTGAAGTATCCCACACTATCTCTAAGATTTTCTTTATATCACTAAGTCCAGACCTGTGTTTTATATCAAGCCATTGAAACCATTTATATGTGGATTACATACAAACCCTGAAACAACAGCCAGAGCATGATGGCTGTGTGGTACCTGTATTTGACAAAAGTTGCTCATGTTCCTCATGTGGAATAGTCCATAATTAGTAAAAATGTGCACTTTACCAAGCCAAATGTTTCCTATGGCCAGGGGTATGACTGGAAAACATGGGCAGCTCAGTTTAGGATTTGCAGAAGATATGAAGAAATTATGTTTTAAATTTGAAGGAAAGGTGATAATAAAAAACATTTAGCTCCAGTGCTGCCTCACTAAACCAGCCTTATATTTTTTATGTAGGATAACAGGATTCTATAACAGATTAGCTGTTTTTTTAGCACCTAGCATACTGTGTTTAGAGCATGGAGATGGGGAGCTCTTTCCCATACCTTTCCCAATGCACCTTTGCATTGACAAATTTACTCTGTCAGTCCTGAAAGCCAAGAGTGGCAATGACTTTAACATCAGTGTATAGAAATCAGTTAGTACTGACAAAAATAAACTTGAACATTGTAATATCTGAAAGTACCTCACCACATTAAAAAGTTAAATTAACCACAGGACATATGAGTCAATAGATAGCCAGATGAATAACTTTAGTTTTAAATCTTCAGTAAACTTCTGAAATAATGCCTTGTCATTTTTTGCTACTACTCTTTTTTTCAGTTTCAGAAGTTTTCTCTCAGTCTCTTTGTTCAGGCATAATAGTCTTTGAAATCTTCAAAAGGAGGAAAATGTTTTTGATTGTGAGACAGAGACAAAATTATGTCTCTATTCTTCTAACAGGATAATGGCAAGTAACATCCTTCAAAGCCAGTTTAAAGGAGGATATGATTTTGGTTTTGATTTTTAACGTAAATCTTCTTCCAGAAGAACCCATAGGCAGGGGGTAATGATTTTCCTCACACTTCTGTCATGAATTAGCAGAGAGTTAACAAAGCTTTAAAGAGGCATATCTAACGATCTTTAACAACAGGTGGTAAAACTCACTTACCCAGTTTACCCAATACTAGCTGTAAATGAGGGTGCCTCAGGAGAACCAGCCACAGAAAGCCTGTCTTCTTTTAATAATATCAACCTCTGTTTCTATGGAAACAGCACATCGTGTTTGCTGCTAGCAAGGCATGCGTTTAGCCCTTTTTAAAATAAATTGTGTTTTCTTTGCATTGTTTATAAGGCTGAAAAAAGCAGTCAGCTTCCAACACACCAAATTATAAATGTCTCCCCTTCCCCTCTTGTTAAAAAAAAAGAAAAGGATGTATCGGATGTATAGCCTTTAGCTGCTAATTGTTGCAACAAATAGTGGGCTTTTTGTAGGTTACCATTGCTATGAAGAATGGACATCTCTCTGCTTTATGGCAGAGCATTGAAAATTTTGGAATTGTGGCTAAAAACACATGTTAACCTCCTAAAGATGATAACTGGCTGGCTCCATTAAGCACATACTCCCTTGCATGCTTTTCCATGTGTTGGAGTCCAGTGATTTGCACCAATGCATTTTGCAAGTGCTTACTCTTCGTATCACTAGGTACTTAAAGATGTTGAAAGGCCATCTGTCAGGCATCTGGTGCACCTCATTCAAGTGCATGTAGTCACCTCTTCTTCTACTGGGTGAGCAGTTTTTCAGCCTGAGTCACTACAGAAATTGATGGTACTCCTCACCAGCTCTAGATGTGAAACAGCGCTGAGTAATTAGACTGTAAATAAAATAAGATGTTAAAAGCTGCAACTTATCTGCTTCATTGATGGGTGCTTAGGCCATACTGGAAGAATTTTATAAGCTGATGAGTTTACCGTAGAAGCTGGTTTTATAGCTTTCCATATCTTGAGCAGTGAAAATAGACTGGTCCATTTCAAGCTGTGTTGGAACGAAGATTTACAGAGCTTGGAGAGTCTAAAGGATGGCATTATAGGGTTGTCAGAGTAACAGGCCTTGGGAATCTGCACTGTTTATGTTTAAAGGGAGAAGTCAGCTGGAGGCAGACATCTGAGACTTGTTGGATTGATTTGCAGCTTAAAAGCAGATTGTGTTTGGGGAGAGAAGAATGGAACTCTGGCTTGCATCTGTTTTTCAGATTATATAACAAAAGGATGCTTTATTAAAAAATGGCATGAATACAGATCCACTTCATAAGTAGCAGTAGTTTCAAACACCTAGTGAAGCACAGCCTCACCTTGGCAGTAGGTCATTAAGAGAGAAAGCTGCTGTCATGAAAGAAATCAAAGCAATTCAGGCTAATCAAGTAAAAAAAAATTAAAATAAAATTGGCTTTGAGATTTAAAGAAAGATATATTTTATACACTACCAGGCATATTTTATATACCACTTCATAAGGTATCTAAATACCACTTCCTGAAAAATGGAAATTATTTGATCCTACATTTTTCACTCAATCAGCAAGATGGCCTTGTTGACTGGGGGCTTCTTCAATGTTCATGAGCAGAGTATAAAAGGGCAATTAGCATATTAAACTTAAAAACAGCTTTGTAATGAATACAGGTTGGGATGAGAGAAAAAAAAATCAGATGCTGTAGAGCATACGTGAGATCAAACTAAGAATTTGTAAATCTATAAGTTAACTCTCAGATTCGCAATACAAACATGGTTGACAACAAACTAGATGTCTTTGTCTTTCCTTTGTGGAAAATAGAAGTTTTACAGCTCTAGGAAACTTTTGATACTTCTGTTTTTCCAGTACTTCTCAGCTATTCTTTGTAATTCATTACTGCAATGGAACTCCTTGCCTGTTAGTTAACAGCACTTTACCCAATTTGTGAAGATCTGCAATTTTCTGTCTGCCCCTATTTTGTTAAATTGTACTTTACCTCTTGTTACTGTGGTGTTTCCAATTCTCTGTTGATCAATACAACACACTGTCATTTAAAGGGAATATTTTCACTGGAGTTGAAAAGATTTTGTACAAGTAATTTTTTGTACACAGTAATTTTCTTTTGAGGTGAATCATCTTTTCTTCTGCCTTGTTCTGCACTATATCTCTGGGTCTTCAGTTTGCATAGAATTTTCTTAATATCAGCTTTTAAAGATGTGTGAGACCTATCTCTATTACAGCTGAAACTGACTAAATGGTTAGAGATATAATGAACTTTATTATTTAGTCAATTTCTCACAGCTATTTTAACCCTCAATTCCATATAATCCAAGATAGTTCTAGAAGAATTTTTTGTCTCTAATAACTTTTAAATAATAAGGTCTTTAGGCCTCTCAATTTCCAGTTTCTCTTTGAATGAAATAGAATAAAAAATATAAAAGTATTCACTGTATTCATTTAGTCATTTGTATATAATTCTGTACTGGGGAATACAGGCCATCAAATGCCTCTTTTGATCTGCCCTGCTCTTTTCTTCTCTCTTTTTTCCCCAGCTTTTTTTTTTTTTTCTATAGAATGATGAGAAAGGTTTTTTTAAATTTTTTAACATAAATTCAGCTGTATAAATGTTATTTCCAAATTTTAGTGAACTAACAGTTTCTCTGCTGGTACCCAGGGTGTCAAAGAGTACTTTCTTTCTTGCTCTTTCTTCTCAACATATGTTTAAACAGTCAGGATTGGATGCTGAAGCAGAAAGTACAATTAAAAATACTTTTCCTTCATCAGCAACAGTCAGAGTAATATATTTGGCTCCAGTTTTTGAAAAATATAAGCCTCTGAATTAACTTTTCTTAAATGAAAGAGGAAATAGAGTTTAAGAAATGTTGTGGATAATTATTGTAGACTGAAGTTGTTAAATTATTTCTTTTAGTTTGTTGATCCTTAGCAAATTTGAAAGGCTGGACTGTGGACTCTGATATACATTCAAAACTACTTGAAGTTTCACAAAGTTATTGTTTTTAGTGCTAAGAGATGCTACTATGATTAAATTGATTTTCTGTTTAAGGTACTTCAGCAAGATGCATCTCTTAAATATAAATTCATGCTGAGACCCATCAGTTCTTTCCATTTGAGCTTCTCAGTCTTTCTTCTGTGGTTAAAATCAGTGTTATTTATTTACTGTCAAGTAGTGTGACTTATTTTCATAATTAAGATGCTCTTTATATTTTAAATATCTATACTTTGTATGATATGATATAACAGTGTTTGGTTATACTCAGATTTGCTTTTTTCTTTATCTTTTCACCAGTAATTTTAGTAATAGATATTTGTCCCATCCATAGGCTGTGGCACAGCTGAGAACCTGTAATGAGAGTTTAGAAACTGGAATCCTCAGTGATAAAATGTGGTTCCAATACATAGTTATCAAGAAAAATGATGCTTCTGTATCCATCTTTACCAAAGAAGATAAGGAAAAAGGGTCTTTTTATTACTTGCAGCATTAAAATGTGATGAATGATGGACCCCAAAATATAAACTGCAACTGTATATCCCATACATGCTGGAGCATATGTGTGTGTGTATGTACTAAGCTTTCTTATCACAGGCTCTGAAACTTTGAGCTTCCATCCTCTGCATTCCAGCTTCCAGAACAGACAGAATGGAAACCAAGAATGATACAAAACATAACTGTAGGTATTCGTGTAGGGAGGTGTAGAATTTTTTTGCATTTAAATTCAGCTGCTGACATTTCCCTGTGAAACAAGGTCCATAATCTAAATTCACAAGCAATAAATAGTAGATGATGTGGTTTTACTACATATTCAAACATTCACTTATTATATTTGTCCTGTGATTTGTCTAGCTTACCTCTTTGAAATTTTTGGTTTCATCCTGAAAAGATTTTAAAATCTATTCTCTTCTTCTACCTGTGCAAATACCTGTAAAAGTACAATGACTATGGAATACTAATTTTGTCTGAACAGCTTCTTAAGGAGAGACTGAAACAAACCCTTCTGGTTTTCTCTTAAGCTGTTTCATGATTGTTAGCAACCAGATCTCTGTTTTGTCCCTGGTAGAGAGTTATTATTCTCTACCAGCGTTCATCAGCCTAATTACATCAATCTTTCTTTCTCAACTTATGCAAAAGAATATTGGAAAATATGGAATTTTTATTGTCACTTACACACTACAGACTTGCCAGAGAATAGAATTTGCAGTAAGGGATTAAGACTGTGCTTGTTAAATGATTGCTAGGATAAACTGGAAGGATCTCTGTTTTTAAAGATAGGCTACTCATATACTAGCACCAGAGACTGGTAAAACCCAGGGAAAAGTGAGAACTCAGGTATTCTCCTTGATGTACAGAAAATACTGCTTTGCAGAATTGCCTCTGCTTCTCCTTTTGCCATCTCAAAAGAATGCTCCTTTTACAGGCAGGATTTCAATCTTGCAGCTTTCTCCAAATGCATAATTTCAAAACTGTAGATTTATTTTAAAGTAGATTTCCTGTGGGAATACAAAGCTGGAACAGACCTCCTGATTCATTGAGGTCATCCTCTGCTTTGTCTGCAGTCTCAGGCGGTCACATCACACACAGTCTAACAACTGTTTTAGTGCCATCCTAAGGATAGATGCACTTAGATATTTTGTGCATTAAGAGACTCTACCAAAATGGTTCTTGTGCAAAAACCTCAGAATTTCTTAGTCTAAAACAAAAACAATAACAAAAAAACAAAAAAAACCCAAAAAAAACCAAAACCCAAAACCACAAAACAAACAAAAACCCCAAAACAAAACAAACAAAAAAAAGAGAGAAGTATTCGCAGCTGGATATCTTTTTTCATTAGCCAGAAGGCTGCAGACTTGAGGGGTTTCCTGATTTAAAATTTTTTGATTTGTTTCTGTCTCAGGCTTGGTCATTCCCATTCCTCTTATTCTCCCAGCCTTTGGCCTGGTGTCCCTCATTTGATATTGGTTCTTTCCTCTGTCCTGTAATCTCTTTCTCTGCTCTCAAATTTTCTTACTTGAGATGACTTAAATATTTACTGTTTGAGATGGCTTAAATATTTTCTGTAAATATTTCTTCCTTTTTGATGTGACTGAACTGTCAGATAGGTAATGGCTAAATCTTTGACTACAAACATTTGCTTTCAAACCCTGCAGCTCTCCAGATGCTTTCTTTAACTTGGATTTACCACCACTGGCCTTGCCTCCATTCCACCCTTAAGATTGCTTCCAGAATTTGTAATTCAGCAAAACAGGTCAAGAGTGTTTGAGCGCATCAGGGCATAAGGTGTGAAAGTGTAAAGTATGAGGTAGGGAAAAAAATGCCCTAGATAAGTACATAGCAATCTATCAGCAACAAGAGTAAGAGGGAGTGGACCAGAAGATTTGGCCAGATTTATCTTTTTGTGTCCTCCTGACTCCGTTTTTTTGCTGGTTTGTTCCAGGGAAGGGAATAAGGAGGGTTGGCAAGAGATCACCAAAGAGTCTTCTCGGTGCAACCAACAGTTGCCTTCAAAACCAGATATACTCTGACTGAAGTGATGGCAGCTTATGAGGAAGCAGCTGATAGAAGGTAAAAGATATAAATCCAAAGCACATCAAACTGCAATCCAACACAAGTTCTGCAATGCTCCCAGTGTCCATCCCGCAGTGCCAGCACAGCCCAGCACAATCTGCAGGGCTTCAGCACAAGAGTCACTCCTTCACATCCTTGTTTCATAATAGCCCCTTTCTCTTAACCACAGTAGCAGCAGTTCTGTTTGGCATACACTTGGCACTTGTTTGAGACAATTGTGTAAATAACAACATTGAAAATATCTTTTTCCTTCAAATAAGCTGTGAAAAGACTGAGCTGTGTAGGAGATGAATGAAAACAAGAGAGGCTTTGCCTTTTTATGTACTTAATAGCATAGCAATCTGTGGGGGTCATGTTTTCCATCAGCTGAAGGAAATTGTATACATCTACTGCACACCATCTAGCTGAAGGCATGGTTACAATAGATGATCCTTTAGAAGGCATCTATGTATTCTTTAAATGTTCAATTCTTCTGAGTACTTATGGTAATTGCATATCTCGGGTTCAGTTCTTGCAAGATGAAGTACATTGCAGTGCATGATTCAGTTTCTTAGAATGCATTGCTCTAATATTTGAACATGGGGAAATTAGTACCTGATTACTTTTCAGTCATTATATTTGATTTTTAGGTTTTGTATATTTAATCATATCCCATTCATTAAAATACTCAAAATTACCTTGTGATTTAAAACATGCAGCCAGTTGTGCTTGTTAGTGTTTAATACAGTGAACAAATCGCCCCTTTTACATGTTACCATTTTTGTGATGCTTTATATCATGACAAATATAAATAACATAATTTCCCCTCGGTACTTTCCATTTTGAACAGCTGGAAAACCTTATCAGAAGAAAATAATGTGGGTTTTTGTATCTCATTCATTTTACAAGAGTAAAATAATGTGAAATCTCTTGGCATCATTACAAGTAATGCTTTTTCCAGCATATGCATGCCAATGAATATTTTATTCTTCCAACATTCTTTTTTTCTGCCTGTAACCACAGTAGGAATGGCACTATAAGTAGAAAACATATGCCACCCACATAATAGTTTCTTTATTATCTTGTTCCTAATGTCAGTTAAACTTTAGAAATCTTCAGTTAGTGATCTAAATTCTTCTAAACAAATGTTCTCTTGAGGACTACCAATACAGACATAAGTTTAAGGGATTCTTCCAGTGATTGATTGATGAAGTATTGAGCATTCCATGAAATTCAGTTATAGTAGTAGAAAATGGGACATACTGAGTTCAGATTTTTTTATTCATTGTTTCACAAAATGAGGAAGAAAACAATAATTCTGTATGTGCCCTATGATGTTGTGTCCTTTAATTTTTTCTTTTCAGCTGACCACTGTAAAATCATAGGATCATAGAATCCTAGGGTGGTTTGGGTAGGAAGGGACCTTAGAGATCATCTAGTTTTATTCCTTCTGCTATGGACAGGGATGCCATCGACTAGACCAGGTTGCTCAAGGCTTCACACACCCTGGCTTTGAACTCTTTTAGGGGTGGTAAACACACAACTTCTCTGGGCAACTTGTTCCGGTGCCTCACCACCATCACAGTAAACAATTTTTTCGTAATATCTGGGAAGAGAAGAAGGCCTGAAGTGTTCAAGCAGAAAGCCATCACCGCTGACACACTCTGCTACCAACTCTCATTGAACAGTTCTGCTCAATAGGCAGCTCTGTTACATATGATGCACAGATCTCTGTGCCCACTGGAAATATCAGGTGGCCACAAAAACCTTTGCTTGCTACATAGAATATATACAAGTTTTCTCTGTGTTTTGAAGATGAAGGATAGTGACTTGGCAGTGGTGAGTCTCACCCACATGAAGATGCTAGGGAATGACCCTGGTTTTAAATCACTGGAAGTGGAACAAACGAGTAGCACCACCAGCCTGGACTCTTAGGGAGGGCCTACATTTTGCTCAGTTGCAGTGCAGATGGTACTGCCATGTACAGATGGTACATCTACAGGAAGAGCAGTAGGGATTTGTCTACTTGCAGCCCATGGAATGAGCAGGTTTGCCTTAACTGTGGGAGTGAACAGCAATTTTATGAAATTCTTGTGTTAGCAGTGTGTTTGTACTGTATACCTTATCCATTAATTACAAAAGCAATTCACTTCCCAAAGAACTGGAATTACAATGCTGAATTATTTGACCATTCCATGCCACAATTCCATGACACCAAAACATTTTGAACATTACATGTAATAACTATAATTCTCTTTTGAAGCCTGGTGCCATGACATCCTCTGCATCAGTGCTATGCTAGGCAGGCTCATCTGCAGGAAAGACAGTCCCCAGCGAGTGATCTCTGAATTATTTCTATGATGAGACAAGCTAACTCCACCAATAAGCAGTCCGTCTCACAAGGTACTTACCAGCAGGAAACACTGCACTGTACCTGCTCCACAGGTGAGCAGTCCAAGTGTCTGTTGAGATGGTAACCTCTTCCACCCCCAGTTACTCCCAGTCCTTGGATATGGCAATGGGACTGAGCAAAACATTATCTGAGCCTAAGACCTTTTGCTGCTGAGCCCCACCTGATCTCTGAAACCCAGACATCCTTGCAGCCAGGTGACTCTCCTGTAGAGATACACTTGCAGCACTGCTAGCATCTCATTGTTCAAAGGACTGGGCAATCCATGGAAAAAACTGTCCATGATATTCAATAACTCAGTCTCACGTTAGATGCCTGCCAATGAATATAAATGACCACCTACACAGAAAAGCTGTCCAGCTCTTCAAACTGTTTTTTCTCTCTTTATCATCTGCTGTTTTTCAGAAGGCCAACCTGTCTCTGTGCCAAAAACTGCTCTGGATCCCTGTGCTTAAATTAATATTACTGTTCTCAGCAAAGTTACACTTTTCCTTTTGATGAATCTCTGAACAGAGTCACCAGGAATTTCCCCACCTCCAATGACCTGAGAGGCCTGTAGCTCCTCCCTGTAGGGATCCCTTCACAGGGACTCCTCCTTTAGGTGTCATCAATATTCACCACCAAAACATCACTGGGGAAATATGAAACCACGTAACACAAATTTCTGATACAGAACACATGGCAAAGTTTAATCAACACAGTAAACCTGGAAAAATGTGGTCTTCCCCATTGCCAGAGCTAAGAAAGGTAGCAGAGATGTGCACTGCAGATAGAGCTGAACTTACCTGTAATGCAGAAATACAGCAGAGGATCACTTGGCTTGTCTTGCCAGTATCTGATGAGGATGAGACTGTGAAGACAAAGAAGATTATGCCAATATAAGAATCTGTTTCCAGACATTATGGCAGCCAAAGTTCTGAAAAATGTAGTTGGAACAGCCAAACAAAATATGAAACAAACAGATGCAAATGTTTCAAAGCAAAATAGGAGTATAAAAGTTGATACTTCAATTAAAAAATAAAATTAACTCCATGAAGCAGAATTTATTATTGTAGGTTTAGAAGTAAAGATACAGGTCCATGATTTTGCTCATAAATATAATAGAAAGGTATCTTTTGTGTATCCTTTTGAACTAGAAATATTTTGGAAATAGATTTTTTCAAAGTAATGCTATGTTGCTTTTTCCTACCTCTTTCTGCAGAGTATCTGAAGTTGTGGATTTATTACTAAGTATATATTGTGGAGCAGGCAGATCCCCATAAGCATGAAATCCATTTCTGTGTGCAATCATAAATCTTAAAAGCACTATCCTTATCAGCAAGGGAAAAAAAAGGGAGGACTCCTTTTGACTTTGCATATTTGTGCATCATCTTGTTTCCTCTGTTGTTTTTTTTTTTCTCCCCTACATACATTCTCATCAGAGGATTAGAGCATTGTCTCTACCTATTTTTGTTCTCTAAATGCCACCAAATGTTTAGAGGAAGGATGAAAGGTTTGTGTTTAGCGCAGACTAAGACAGGTTTATAGCTAGTCAGCTAGTGACAGGTATTGACACGGATCCCAGTAAAAATTTGAGTTGCTGCAACCGAAGATGAGGTGGAAATCCTCTAGGGATTTCACAGAGGAGAGCACAGCTTCACTCATGATGTGTAGCTCATGCCCCGCGTACAACCCCCAGTGAAATACAGGAAAGGCTGCTGAGAAAAAATGGCAGTCAGGAGCAAGATGCTGCAGCTCATGCCACTAATTCATGCTGCCTGAAGCTCCATGTCTAAAGGAGGCAGTTGGAAAGAGGGCCAGTGGGTCAGATGAGTAATTTTCTCAAGGACTGGATTGAATCATAGGCTGTGGGGTGAGTGTTCCTCATCTTGGAGTGCTGGTCTGATTTCACCACAGGCCACTGAAGGCTGGATCAGTTTTAGCTTAAAAGAAAAAGGCCAAAATGGATATTTAGGAAGTCAAAAGCATTGGTGCTTTTGAATGAGTCACCTGTGTGGTGGAGATGGCAAGGGTGAAGTGATTTTAGTAGTGCTTCCTCACTAGTTCAGAGTGGCTTCAAGTCAAGCTGGGCCCTGAGGTCCATATATCTCTGTATTTTCAGTGCTTTTCCAATACTTGCTCTGAACTCATATTTGCCATGTCTGTCTCCATAGTTTTATCTGAAATTGTTTATAAATCAATGTCTGTCCTTCAAGTCTTAATTGAATAGAACACTGTTCAATTAACATTTTTTATAAATAATAAACTTTTGGTTTATTTTGTTAAATAATAATTTTCTTTAACTAAGACCAGTACAAATCACATTTTGTATTAAAGTGACAGATGACAGAAATGAACCTAAGAGTGAGAAACTGAAGTGGGCAATTCTTGCACTGTAGCTGTAGATTTGTTTTCTTGCTGTCTTTCTGTGGACCTTAGGTTTATCTCAATTCATTGCCCAGTGATCTTTGTTAATGTACAAATCATAATGTCATAGAATAATTTACATTTGAAATTATCATTGTAGGTATATCATATTGCATCCTCCTAGAGAAAAAAAATGTAGTGACATTCTCAAATGTCATGAGCATAATTAGAGTGTTTGTTTTTCCTTCCTCTGTTCACAGAAAAAGGTTTCATCAGAACAAACTGTTTCTTAGTGATTGTAATTGAGGTCTGTAAATCACATCATATGCTTACTAGGACCATACCATTAACTCCTTGCACAACTAGGCCAAACATTAGTATCAGTTGCATTCTATTTACTTGACTGCATTTGGAACAAGAATCTATTTTTTCTGCCACTTCACTTTCTCAAGATTGGCTAAATACAATTAAGTTCTATACAGTAACACTAAGAAGAAATACCTGGTCTTGTTAAAGTAGTTCTTTACTCTCCTACATAATGCTGTGAAATCTGCAACAGAAATAGTGCAAGTACTTTGATTCATAGCATTTGTAATTCAGAATTTGAAATCATAGTCTTAGTTCAATGCTTCACCAAAGCCATGGTGCCCTTCTGGAGATGTTGCCCTCATAACTCTCTAGCCCTTAAGACATCCACACCACCAACATCTGTAACAGAGAAAGAAGGAGACTTGTTCTAAAAGGAATACCCCAGTGACCCCCTAGTTGGGGTGTTTGCCTGTTCCTGTAGCGAGAGGAGGTCCACATGAATGCTTCACCAAAAGCTGAGGGTAAGTACATGAGCACAGATTTCGAGAACACAGGGATTGTCAATAGGTTCATGATACGGGGCAGATAGTTGTGCAGCCACAAAATTATGATGTTTATGATGACATGTGCAAGTCACCAAAGGTTCAATGGGTCCTGACACTTAACTTTCTCATAAACAAGTGAGATGCGGAAACACCTTTCTATCTGACTACTTGCAAAAAATCCTTTAAAAGAAACTTTTCCTGTGATTTATCTAAAATATCTGTGGGAGAAAGTGGATACAGTGTGACATTGGAAATACAGTTTCAGCCCAATACCCAACTCACTTTGCATGTGACTACTGCTCAAGTAAGAAAAAAATGAGTGTCATGAGCCAGCTGGACACATCTTTTTCCCATCTGTTCCATATTTATTTATTTCTTCAACATTTGATTTACTGTTTAATGTTTATATTTCTTTTATTTGGTACTCAGTGGAGAACTACAAAAAGTCATCAGTCTCCTTCAGTTCAAATCATCCTGGAATTTCCACAGTCAAGCATGGCTGCAAAACCAAGTGCAAGCTCTGTTACCAACCAGACGAATATTTTATTTATATGCTTATAGCACCTTCAATAACTGTATATTTCCCAGCTATCTGCACACTTGCTACAACAGCAGCAGAATATTAGGATGTCTAATTTGACTTGGGGACATTCTCTTTTCCTTTCAAGGAATAAAGAAGTTTTTAATAGATGAACAAATAGTCATAATTCTAAACCTATTATAGGAACAATCCTAAATCCTCAAACCCTTTTTTTCATGTCCTGCTTCAAAAAACAAGAAGCACAATGTATTTATTCCTGGAAAAGTAATAATAAAATTTAAAAAACAACCAACCAACCAAACAAAAAATCCTGGAGGGAAAAACTGGAGGGAAATAGGGAAATTAATCCTTATGCTGAATGTGTCTCATAGGATTTTTTTTCAGTTCTGATTTAAGTCAGTCATTGCATCTCTGCAAATTTTGAAGGCTGCTAACCTGCTTTGGGAAGGAATTTCACTGACACTTTCTCAATAAATTAATTTTGGTTTTTTTCTAAAAAGACTGTTTCTTCATACTTATTAATATTTCTATTGTAGCTCTGCTGCTGCAGGAATACCAGTAAAGATAACTGGGAGAGGAAAAGAGTTACCAAGTGATCATAACCTTAATAAGCATTTAATGAATCAAGAGTACCCCTTACAACCACCCCTCCTGGCAACACAGAGGGTTAGAGCCAGATCAGCTTGTTCTAACTTAGAACAACTAAATCCTAAGCATTCCCAGACATTTCAGACCAAGCAGCCCTGGGAAGTCTACATGCAGGACCTGGAAGGGGCTGCATGCCACCCCACGTGGTTTATTACCAGTTTTTCTGCAGCTCAGCGGGGAGCACTATGGAAAGCTCTACCATTTTTATGGGTCAGGGATATGATCTAAAGTTACAAGTTACCAGCACTGCGGGGAAATACAAAGTTTCCCAGGAGGAACAACCACATGAAGAGCTATGCTGCGTGCCTAAGCTTGGGCCTGTCTGCCGAGCAGAGGCTTCAGCACTCAGCTCCAAAGGCTGTTGTTTTGAAGACCACAGCTTCTCAACACTTGCCTGCTGCCTCGATTCCTAATATATGGGTAAGAAACTGCCTGTGCACAAAACAATAGAAAACAACCCACTTCTTATCTGCAATCCTACTGTCACACTCATGACACCAGCTCTGGTTTTGCAATTTCACTTGGTATTGTAAATATTTCTTTGAAAACTTCATCAGTCATCCCAACAGGACAAGGATGATGGAGTTTACACCAACCATGAGCACAGAGCAGGAGGTGGCCAGAACAGCAGGTGGTCCTACTATTACCATATACTGCCTGAGTACCATGAATTCATAACTACCAGTGGTATACAATTCTTACATTCTCAATAATATACAACTGTTTTGTACTGTATCCCAGCTGTTTGCCTGATTTGCAAAAATTTAGATTTATGATTATGTTCAGTACCAGAGGTAAGTCACATGTCTGTAAACAATGGTCACAGTATGATGAATTTTGGATGAAGTACCTCTCACTTAAAAACATCTGTTCTCCTGTGTTTCCTAAAAGTTTTCATGGTGTCTATTTCATTAAATCTCTTCTGTTCAGTATTTTTTTGGCCTTCAGTAACTTTCTTTCAGAAAAAGAAAACAGAGAGAGGTACCATCTAGGAAAAAAGCCAAGATAGGCTTTTTAGTAACAAATTCTGCTCCTGAGTTGCATGGGAGCAGCATTATATGTACAGCCAGCAGAGAGGGCAGCCTGGAGAGCTCTGGCAGGACTGAGCTGCCCTGTTGGATGTCCCAGTATCAAGAGGCTGAAAATGTCACTGAAGCTAACTGGCCAAGAGAAACAGTGCTAAAAAAAATCCTAACCTTTGAATTGCTGCGGAGCCTGACAATAAAGAGGCTAGAGCTGGAGGAGCTGGGCAATACTGAAATGGTTAATAGGGCACAAGCATAGTCCTGGAGATCTTGAGAATGGTCTGAAAACTTTTAGATACTTTTGGCAAGTGCTTAGGGCAGAATCAGGCCCACTCTAAATTATGTCAGCTGCCTGGCAGTTGCACACAGAAACATGCAAGAATCACAAGGCTGGGCTTTCTAGGACTCTACTGATGCAGCCAGAGAGGTGAGTTCCACTGATGCAGCTTTCTGCCCCTTAGCTGATCTCTATCACAAGAGAAGGGGACGATTTCAAGAGGTTCCAGTTTTCTCCATCTGATTTCATAACACTAAGTCCCATGATATAGTCAACGATATTTTTAGGAATAGAAGAAAATATTTTTGAAGCAAACATCTTCAGCTTTTTTATTGGCAAAGAGCCAGCATTATCTTTATTTGTGTATGTCTATGGACCAGGAGTTAATAACATTACATTTAATCAGCAGAAAGCACTTTCACAATTAACTTCATTTGGAACAGATCTGGCTTTATAACATTGATTTTACACTTCATTTGGTTGATTGTTACATTGCTATAAAGGCATCACAGCATTTTATGTATGATTGTGGTTGTTAAAGACAAAGCAGAGTTAAGACCCTTTTATAGCTGCTACAGGTAAATAAGAGAAACTACAAATAACTGCAAAAACAAAAATAATAGAATCACAGAATAGTTTGGGTTAGAAGGGACATTTAAAGCTACCTATACCAACCCCTCTGCAATGAGCAGGGACATCTTCAACTAGATCAGGTTGCTCAGGGCTCTATTCAAGCTGACCTTGAACACTTCCAAGAATGGGGCATCCACAGTTTCCCTGGACAGCCTGTTCCAATGCATCATTACAAAAAAATGTCCTCCTTTTATCTAGTTTGAACTCACCCTGTTCTTCCTGAATCACTTCCTCTATACCCACCCCAGCCTTCCTGCTGATCTTTACCAGCCCTGTTATGAATGCAAACTTGATTGGATTTGTTGCAAAATTCTGGTGTTCTCTTGATTCCACATTAAGATCCAGCACCAGTACCACAGGATTAAAGAGCAAAAAACCTGGGAAAAGTGGCAAAAATAAATCTTTCTTCCATACCAAGCCAGTGCCTTTGCTTCCCTCCCCAGGTGTCCCTCTCAGACCAGCCTAGGTAAGGCTGATGTGTAGTACCAGTGAATCAGCACGGCTCACCCTGAGTGCAGTGGCAGAATTTAGTGTATTTGATGATATTTTAGATAGCTAAATCTCCTGCACCCACTTCAGCCTACTCATGTAGGAGGTTTGAATGCAGGTGCAAGGAGAAAAAGCATTGGATTTTATTCCATGCATTGTTCTTTATACTGTTAAGGGGAAAAAGTTCTATTATGAGTTTTGTTATAACACGTTTGTTAAAGTACACATACACACCCCTGGAAGAATGGAAACAGTGATTAGAGAGGGTACAATGACAGAATCACTGTAAGAAAAAAAAAAGCCTAATTTATTAATACCTTAGAAATATCCTAGCTAAAGCTCTACTTATATGATCAGGCTTTGTTACTAATTAGCAAATTCTGTCCCAGGCTGTGTTTACTCATGTATAAGAGCATTTTTGGGATCAGATTCTTCTGGAAGTAGAGTCTGTATTTATGCTACGTGGGTACACAAATAACTAAGAGTCAGGCTGTCTCTGCAGGCTAAAACCAGTGTAATAAGATATGGGGAAAAAATTGGGAGCTTGGAGACACTGCTGCTGAAGAGAGACAAGCCCCTATCTTCTCCAGAGGGTGAGGATGCCACATCCCAGAGAGGAGAACAGAGATGTATGGCATCTAGGAACTCCAGGACTTAATCTTATGTCTCTCCTGCTTCCTTTTCTGTCTGCCAAGAGCTATTAGCCACACATGCACAAACAAACCAGGAATAGTTACACATGCTTTTAAAAATCTTGTGCTTGAATTGCTTCTTTAAAAAGCATATTTATACAGTCAATCAAAGCCAACTATATCTCCCAGGCAGTCAGTTGCACTTGGTATTTTGTGTAAAATACAGCCTAAATACTCCCCTACTCTCCCCAGCCAGCCCTTCCTCCCCACAGTGGAAGGTTGCTGGTGGCAGGTCCTTACTCTTGCACTCTGCTTTCTGCTCTATTTGGGCAATATCAGAAATGTTATGCTCTATCTTGTCACTGGGCTCATCTTTCTACAGAGGCAATGGCACTCCTCTTTCATGCAGCATGAAGCCATGCTTAATGATGGGGGAAGGGGAAAAGAAAGTTTCAGGTGCAATAATTTCCCATATAAATCCACTCACACATCCAATGCAGTAGAACTCTCAGTGGCTGTATCCTGGAGAGTGCTTTGTGCTGAAGAGTATCCTTGTGGAGTCTCCTGGGCTTCTGAAACATCTGCTGCACTTTGATTTTTAAAATCCTTTACTGCAAAGTAATTGAATAGGAACGAATTCATAGGCAAGAAAACACTGAGCAGTTTTCAGGACTCAAGAGAATCACAGCAGGAATTGACTGAAAGTTTGATTAGGCTCTTTAGTCTATAGATGTTGAAACTTGCTAATTAATACTGAGTGGTGATATAGATTATTTAATTAGCAGTCTCCAATGAAGTGCAGCAGCTGAATTTTGTGCTGGAGTTATTTCTGACAAAATAACATTGTCTTTCTTTCTTAGCTCTCAGAAACAGAGTTAAGAAAAACTCTATTTCAGTGCAAGGTTACAGAATAGCAATTCCAGGGAAAAAAGTTTTCTCGTTATTGAAAGTGCTACAGTGCAACCTCCACCAGTTACCCTGACAATGTGTCCAGCAGTGCCATGGAGAAGCCCAGCACAAGGTGTTGAGTGGGTGTTTCATACTACTTGCTTATTAAAGCAAGTAGCTTTGGTCTTTGCTCAAAATTCCACCACATCTCCCAATTAGTGCCAATTGTGGTGATGGTTTTGACCAGGATGCTTTTTCTCCAGGAAATGTGATCCCACTGCAGCTTCGAAAGAAGGAGTCCCAAGAATAGCAACTCTGAGTTCAGTTTAAATTATATAATTGCTTTTTATTAAAGTCCTTCAGATATGAAACTTATAAAAACTGTATAATGAGGAAAACAATGATAAACAACAATACCAAAAATATATTCTGGTCTTTAAGATAGCAGTAGCAATTACTTTTCAGAAAAAAAGAGGAGAGCAGTGATAGGGAGCAGTTAATATCAGTGACAAGCTGAAAATATGAGATAATTTTACTCAAAGCCACTCCTATCACAAATTATTACTTAAACTTCTTGTCTGTGTTCCAAAAGCCGTTTGGACTCGCCATAACTGACTCTTAGTTTATATCAGTATCAGTATCTGTTATTATTAAAATAAATCAATCCTCCAATGATATTGTTGAAAGAACTTTTTGCATTTCAAAGAGGCTTTGAGCAGTGTTACTTGAGTCACTTCTGAAATTAACACATGTAAGAGATTAGCATTTTCATAGAGACCGAATAAATTGGGGTGAATGCAATTTTGTCTCCATTATAAATGTTGGGAAATGTAAAAATGAGGGAAGACTGGGAACCTTCAGAAGATGTATAAAGGTTTAGAATCTTTCGGCTTGGCATCATCAGCAAATTCTTATTCATACGAATTGTATAGAGGGAAAACACAGAAACAGACTGCAAGAAAACTCCTGCATAGATGCATGCTGATGTGAGTTGCAGAAATCAGGAGTGGCAACACTGGAGACACAGCTCAGAGTCTGAGTGGTCCATAAACAATCCCCATGGTATGAGTGAGACCAGACAGAAGTAAGTTTACTCCTGTTACCAAATTTTGTGATTTTGGTGCCTCTCCCTTGAAGTTTCAGGCCTCAAAATGTGGACTGGGTGGTTCTATTCCTGGCAGACAAGGAGGGGTATTTTTCCTTATTAGAGCAAAATCATTAGTGAAACATTATTCATCAACATCTGGCCAGACATTCTGAGAAAGACAACAGAGAGGTTCAGCTATGCAAGTATGAATTTCTTGAAAGATGATTCACAGAACAAATTTATTTATCCCTGGATCTCCCTTGTCCTCTCAATCCAGGAGCCTCATAGCGAAATTATTCTTGTAAAACATAAATGTCGTTCTAGTTGCAACTTCTCTGATTCAGTACAAATAGTCAGCACTTGGATCTTTAGGCCAAAGGCAAAAGCCACCTTATTTTCCACTTCAGCTTGAAAACAGGATGCTGTATTTATTGAATGAGTAGGAACATCAGTGATAGCAAGAGGAAGGTGGGATTGATGTCAGTACACAGGGAGAAAAGCTGAACTCTCTTGTCCCCTTATTCTCTTGCATTCTTCTCTTTTTGAAACAGAAATAACTCTGAAAAAATGGGTAGTTTAATGAAATTGAGCCTTCTTACATGCACATCACATAGTCCCTCTGCATTTGAACTAAATTTGGTTCAGGTTATTGTTCAGATTGTCTATGCAACTAGTCAAAATAGTAACAGCTGAAAAGGAAAGATGAACAAACATTTGTTCTGCAATAGCCATACTGTGGGAGGATGATTCAAAGCTCTCTACAATACCTTTTTTTTTTTTTTTTTTAATTGAGGGATACCAGATATTTTCAGCTTTTGAAACATTTTGCATTCAGCATCCTTTTGTTGGATTAATGGTTTGTTTAATTCTTTCCTTGCAAGTTCTTCTGAAAAAAGTTTTGTGATGTTCTTTCCTTAAGAAAAATATAAAATCTATCAGGGGGAAAAGAATTGATGTTGCCACATATCCATTAGATTAACTGGTCAAGTAAGTGGATTTATGCTCTATTAGCAGAGAAATTGGAAGTTCTGTTTTAATTCATTGCATACAAACTTCTGCTCTACTAGGATGGACAGATCTTCACACAGAAACAGCCTTGCAGTTTAGTCGGCTCCTGAGCAAAGCATAAATTTGGTCTTTTGGACAAAAAAATATATGTTCAGTCCTTTTACTATATCATACCAATCTCTTTGAATCAGAGTACTAAGTAGATTTTTGTCACTGTTTTTCTTCCAGGTACAGCCATCACAGCAGGAAAATTTTGTCACATGTCAGCATTCCTGGACTTCTTACACGAAAAGTTCCCAAAGAGGCATTCTCAAGACATTATTCCTAACCAGACAGTGACTTCCTCCCATCTCATCTCATAGTGACCTCATCTGGTTGTTTATGCTCTTGTCCCCACCAGACCCTTTAATTGATCCAACACTTAAGGATCTCAGTCTTTAGATAAGCATGAGAATCCAGAGCTGCTATTTATTCTCTGATGCGGATTTTGATGGGATGGAGTCAAGTTCAGGATGTCAAGAGAAAGCTGGGAACATGTATTCATGCTAAGTTTAGGCCTAGTATCTTCAACTGATCAGTAAACAGAGAAGCTTTCTGAGGTGTCCTGAGGTTGCCCTTCTGTAGATTGTACTGGGGTTTTGCCCATCTGGGCTCATAGAGAACTAAACTGGGATTTGAGTGCAGCTGAACAAATACGTGAAAATAAAATCATTGACATCCATTAGACAGAAAGACATCACCTCTGACTGAACTGCAAAGTATTAAAGGCTGGGAGAGTGTTTCAAGAAAGAAACTTTTTCTCTGGTTTGGTTTTTTTTTTTTTTTTTTCTCTTCTTGAGGTATTTCCTGTTGGTTGCTTCTGTTAGAACTCTGAATTTACTTGTATCTATGCTGTGCAACAGCCTGAACCCAGAGATGCTGAAAATCACAATCTGCTTAAGAAGAAAATAATACACTGAAGTTTGGCTCTACCAACACACCAGAAATTTCCACAATGGTAAATCTTGTCTACAGAGTTTTTGAAATTCTGATTCACTGATACTTCTTCCTCCTTAATTGTTAAGCAATCTGACCACCAAACCTCTGGCTAGAATTCTGTCTAGATGCCGATGTACTCTAGTGTGGTCAGTGTAAAGACAAATTAAGTTTTATCTACATCTCAGAAAGGCAGATCCTTGGAAAAGGGAGGCTTTAGGTATCTTGATCAACAAAAATCAGAAATACGCAGCCTGCAAGAAAAGAGACCAAGACTCTAAGCTCCAAGACTGAAAAGGATTCACATTCTGGAGCAGACAAGAACATATGCCATTTTACTATTGTTTAGGACAAATGATGTGCTGAGCATGTGTTTCAGACACTTAATACACGGGAACAAACTTTTTTGAGGAAAAATATTGTAGCTGTTTTTCTACTTAGAATCTAGTCAGAGTGCACTGCAGATAAAGACAAAATGTTCACGAACTTTGGAGGCCTTTGGATCATGCTCTTTCAGGATAGCAAACATTAAAACAACAGGTCATGCTGTGTTTTAACTGTGCCCAGTGCTAAGGACTTCTTCCCTTTTAGGACTTCTTTTTTTTTTTTTTTTTTTTTTTTTTGGGGGGGGGGGGGGGGGGTTGTTTTTTTGGGTTTTTTT
>VWZN01015238.1:141531-155297 GCA_013396955.1 Regulus satrapa | reverse complement strand
TTGTTTTTTATTTCCCTTTTAACATACAGTCATAGAAGGCATCCTTGGAATGAATTTCCTCTTTTCTAAAACCAGACAGCCTACTACATAATGTAAAAGACATTTTCAGAGTCTAATAGGTTTCACATGTGCTGAGATGCCAGGAAAGTTATAAAGAAGGCTGCAGTGTAGGGAAGTCTTAAGGTGGGTTGATGTATAAAATTATTCCTTCCTGAATCAAAGCAGTGTTTCATTTTCACATCTTGACCTAACTTATCTTTTGAACCAAGAGAGGATGAATGGGATATAAATAATCAAAAACTTCTGCCTTTACTACCACTGAAAGTGTAGGGGAAAAGCCATTGAAGATGTCTCTATATGACAGCTGTGTTTTTCTCAAGCTCCCTCATATCTACAAAGCAACAACAGTCATGAGACAACACCTCAGAAACATTTTGCCTGAATTGTTCTAGCAGACAGGTCTGAAAAAATTCCTTCCAAAAAAAAAGCAACATTTCATGTCAGGTTTATGTAATAGCTGTAGTATGTTCCCTACATGTACAGTTGTCACTCTGGACACTATCAAAATAAGCTTTTTAGGTAATTCTGATAACCACATTAAATAAAATAATTGGAAGGTATATTTTGTTGTGATTAATTTAATTTTCTTGGCAAAGCCCTGCCATGTGCTCAGTTCAAGGAAATTGCAATTGTTCAAAGAGGACTTTTTTGATTATTTAACTTTGAAAACACCACTAAATTCACATGTATTTTTTCCCATCTTAACATAAATACACTACCATGTATTAGAAGATATGTTAGCAAGACATATTTATAGAAAAACCAGCTAGATGTATTGGGTTGCATCAACAATGATTCTCTCAGTGAGAGAAAAAATTAAAATCAAGTTCACTTCTATTTTTCATCTGTGTCCAGCTATTGCATGAGTTGGACAGAATGACAGTTTGTAACACTTAATAAACCCATACTTTGTTTGATATCAAAGAGAATTGCCTTATGCAACTGGAGTGTTTCAGGAAAATCTTGACAGTTTTATTGAGAAACAAAAAAAAACCTGTAAGCCACTTGCATCCATCCTCACTCTTTAAACACATACCTCTAGCTTGTTATGATGAGAGTGCCTAAACCAGAAAATTAAATATTAACTCAGAATAAATCGGATCTGAAAGGAAACACACTTTCAGCAAGCAACTAAGATCTCAGTCTTGCTCCATAAGATTTCAGGTTTTGCTAGATGACTGTATAGGCACCTTTTAAATTTTACATGCATTGCATCTATTATCTGTGGGAGTACAAAATAAAAGTTTCAAGTCACTCGGTTACCTCTGAGAGGCTTTTTGTTGAGAAATTAGCTATGTATTATGGTCAGCTTATAGAAGAAAGGGAAAATCTATAGATATTTTAGTTGCCAAATCAGGAAAGAGAAAGACTTGGACAAAACAGACTTGTCTACTCAGTGTAAATTAAGAAACACAGTTAATTTAGTATATGGCATAACACAGTATACAACACTTATAGTTTGGTGCTGGTGAAGCATTTCTACTAAGTAGAAAAATCACACTTTCTAATTACAATTAATGCAAATAAAATGTACACATATCACTTTGCAGAAACAAAACATCCTGAGTAAAATTCTGAAGAATTCTGAACAGAAATTTTTCTTAGTATGATTCTGTTTATGAAGCCTCGTTTTACCAACTTAACTACATGAAGAACACAGTTGACCAGAAACTGCATAGTTTCTTGCTGAACATAATGTTAAAACAGAAAGGTTTCCCCTGATTTTTTTTTTTTTTTAAGAAAAAAAAAGACACAATTCTATTACAAGACCTTGCAGTTCAGCAGGCAGGAAAGGGAACATGTCACTAAAGTCATCCTATGAGAAACAGGACATGGTTTGACACAAGGAATGCAACAGATCCTTTGAATTGCAAAGAATTAATGTTTTAATCTCTAAATTACACGTATATTGATAGTGATAGAATTAGAGCTTCTTTCCAAGGATGGTGCTGTTTTTCCTGTTATTAATAGAATTAATACTAATAGTGCTTGTTGGTTCCTCTTCAGGAGGGCTTTGTTACATCAGATGCTACAAACACACACACAGTGATAGTATTCCCTCAGTTCAAATTAGGCTTCTCCAACCCTTTACTTATATTATTTTTCTTGTAAGTCAGCTTGTTCCTCAAGACAGAAATAATTTTATTTTTAGGAGATCAGAGTTGAACTATTTTCTGAAGATATGTCAGTAAAACTTTTTCACACAATGCTGGTTATTATGTAATTAAGACCAGATCTTTCCACACCATAGAGCCCATTAATGAGAATCTTTATTTCAGACTGGGTTATTGCCAGAAATTGCTTAAGACTAGCTTATACTTAATATTTTTGCTAACTATACCTCTTACTTGTTTCATTAGGTAAGTTATTAACCAAACTCCATAATTATTTTTAATAATTTTTTCCTGATTTCACTCTGTCTATAAGAATAAACCACTTGAATCTTAGAAAAATACAACTACAATTTTGATTAACTATTTTGTTTAAATACACAACCAAAGCATAATCATTGCTGGTAAAGTAAATATTTTGGTCTGTTTGCAGAATAAACAGAGAAACTGTTTTATAGTTTATAGAATTTTATTTTTTTTTTTGAACAAAAAAGAAAATTTATACTTCTTTCCCTTTCATTCCAACAAGTGTGAATATTCTCATGCCCCCACAGTGGCAAGTGCAGGCATGGAGAAGCTGTTACTTGCAGCTGGAATACCTACATGCCTAAAGACATTGCTGCCAGACCAACAGTTTCTTTTCTCAGGTAGCCGTGAGAAGATGAAGCAGGTTCGATCCTGACGCACTGCTGACTAACTCCCAACATAATTAAAAAACTCAGATTAAAGCTTTTTACTTTTAAAATTAAATGTCCACAGGACCAATAATTATAAAAATGGGAGGAATCAGGCACGGTGTGTTGAAAATGCAAATGCCACAGAAATTAACAGGTGGCTGAATTATTTTGGAAGGCATATAATAACTGCCAGAACAAGCACTCAGGTCTGCCAGAATTGTTTTCTGAGCTTCATGGATCCAGTAGAGTAAGTAAACAGGAGAAGGAACCATGAGAAGAGGTAGAAATCATGCAGGAAGGCTATATATATCTGCCACACTCTCAGATGCCCTTCAGACAGAAGTCCACAGGAGGCAGCTGCCTTCAAAGCCTTGCAAACCATTTAGGAACAGCTCTCACTGGAACCCTGCTTCCCTTTCTTTTGTGTACTTTCAGTACACTCAGCTGAAAAAGTAAATAGCTTCAAATAATGGCCTGGAGTTGGCTAACGTTCTAGAAAAACTGCTGGTAAAATAATAGTGCTGAGAAAATGTTTAAACACAGAAGCATAAAATCAGGAAATGCTGTTAGTAGCCAAGCATTACAAAATTCACTTAATATGGTTGTTGTGGTAAGGCAAACTTTGGTGTCTAAGAAGACAGTAATGAAAGCTAAAATTTTACATACAAACTAATTAGCCAACATGGGAGCAATAAATTCCAGAGTTTCAGAGACTTTCATAATGAGTTAAGCTTAGACACACTTTGTTCTATTGTATGATCAATACAAGCAGAAGCACTGTTTCAAAAATCACAGCAGTGTTTATGTACTTTGAATTCTAATTGTCAAAATTTCAAAAGGAACTAATTCTGCAGTAATGAACAAACAACCTGAAAAGTTTCTTGCAAATTAGGTTTGGTTTAATCTAGAGGAGTTCAAAGAAAGTAGCTATGACTACTGAGGATGTAGTGTAGTTAATGGTGGTTTAAAGATTTCAGTTACAAAAATATTTGCTTAGTTCCAGGTCCAGATTTTGGGAAACAGAGCAGCAGCAACCTCCTACGACCATAAGAGAAAATCTCAAGGATGGAATCTGCCTCCACAGGCCATGCTAAGCAAAAGGCTAACAGGTACCAGTTATTTCTCAGCACAGGCTGTGCTTCTGCAGCTCTCAGGAGCCCTTGTGAAGAGCTGAAGATGATCCCATTGGGTCAAACTCTTTGCAGAGGCATGAAAGGGATCATTTTTGACCTGCGACATACAGGGAGTATGGGGAGCATACAGATCATATGAGAAAATGTTTTCCACAGAAGAGAGTGGTTTCAGTACACCAAGAATTGAACCACTGCTGAAACCACCAGAGTACTGAATGAGAACTGTGGTGTCCCACTCTGCTCAAGAAAAATTGTATAAAGGTTAATGAAAGCAGCAAGATCTTGGAAGATCTCAAAGTGGAGAAGTGTGGGGGCCAGGACAGCAGTGCATGGCACAGTCAAGGAGCTCATACATGAAACAGAGAAGAGCAGTAGAGTCTGAACGGAGAAGCACACTCTCTGGTCAACTTTAGTTAGGTTTGACTTGTGAGCAAAAAGTGTCCAAAGAAATAACTGTGAGTAGTAAAGGGGAGCTGAAAATTATATGTTCAAGTGCAGATGAGGAAAGAAAAGGAAAGGAGCCCAGAAACTTCATCCCTGTGTCTGCCAGGAAGCAAGTGAATACAGTTGTAGGAGAGGAAGTCAGCAAAAGGATTAGACAAGGGGAAAGATGTTGACTCTGTCAACTTTTTATTTGAGGAAAGGTACAAGATCTCATGTAGCAAGAGAGATAGAAACAGAAAAGGAGGATGTGAAAGAAGTGACACAAACATAGTAGAAAAATAGAGGACTACTACTAAATGAAGATGGCTGAGACTGGGGCTGCCCCTAGCTGCCTCTCTCCCTGACTGAGGACAGCCAGGCAGGGCTCAGTCTGGGACCAACCCACCACTGACCTGGTCACTAGACAAACTTGGTTTAGTCAGTCTGGTCAGCAGTGAGAAGGATTTAATGACTTCCTAAATTTTGCTCTCCTTCAAACTTTTCTGAAGTCTGCACTCTCTCCAGTGAGGAATGCAGTGACTCTGAGTCTCTCACACACTGTCTGACATAGTAGCTTCACCTCAGCGATCCTTCTGATACCCATGAGGCTGAAGATGAAGGAGTAACCAGCTCCATGGCTTGGGTGTCTCAATTCTATCAGATTCTGCCATTCATGGTCTAAGTACCTTAAAATACAGGCTTAAAGCCCCAGATATCTTCTGCGTTGGTAGCCTAAACTAGTCACAGTGCATCAAATAAATTCCCACTCCTGAAGACATTCTAGCTGAGTCATTAGCCAAAGGTCTTATGGCACTACTTATGAAAAATACAGCTGATTGACCATTATCAAATAATTTAAATTGATCTTTGAAGCTATATATGGGGATTTAAATGTAAATGCAAATTTAAATTTTATATTTAAAATGTACTCTTTTATCAGAATCAGGATATATGCTGTTTTAAAAGAGCAGGAAATCGGTATTAAAGTGTGTTCTGAAAGTCTTACATAGTTTGGAAGCAGAATAGACTGACTCATGGGGATGTGTATGGTATTATTACTCCCTGGGTTAGATTCATGGTAAAAAGCACGTTTCTCCTTGGAAAGAGTGAGATAAATTCCAGCACCCTTCCTTTAACAAAAGCCTAGGGGCCTCCATTACTCCTGGAGTGACTCCTTAGTCAAAGACCTGCACATAAAAACCACAGTTAAATAGGGTAAGTTGAGATAAGTTTTCACTTTACCCCTTGCAATTCTGAGGTGGGACTGTACAGAGAATGTGAACCTGGACCTAGATTACTGATTTGGTAAACCCTTGGATAAAGATGTCTCAAGGAAGTTTTGTCTAGAAAACCCTTTAAGTGCAAAGCTAACCCAATTCTCATCAGGTGTTTTTCTTAGACAGTTTTTAAAGGATACAATCCCTTAAGTTTTAAGTGTCTCCTGTGAAACACTAAGCACTGTTAGTTTTCATGGTCATCAATTATTTCTTCCATTAGAGAAATTCAGGACACTTTTCTTTCTAAGGACCATTAAGGTCAATGAACAGCAGGAGATGTGTGAAGAGAGAGACAGATAAAAGCAGAACTGCCACTACTGATCTAGGAAACCGGGTACAGAGGGTAGGAATCTAACTACTAAAGTAGTCATTGTTAAGAAACCTGCTGTTGTATTTCTTATAATATTAGTGTTATAACTTTGTGAAAATATATGGATTTCACTTGACATTGCTAACCTTATGACTGCTGTATAAAATATTTAACCATCTATTAGAACCTCCAAGGCTTCCACAGTCAGCTGAGGACTTCAGTGTTTTCCATTCACAGTGTATGAATAATGCATATAGCCTTAACATCTCCAAAATCTTATTAGACTTCCTATAATGGGCTTTCTTATTATGAACACCAAAGTTTCCATGGGTTTTATGTGTGATGAAAATAACAATGCAGTGTGAAACACATACCTCCCTGCTAAAATTGATAATCACTCAAATTTGTGAAAGTGAAGCTTGTACATAGAGAAGGAAAAGAATCCTCCTGCCAGCATGAGAGAATGCCTGTCTTAGAAGCTCTGTAACTGGAAAAAAAAAACAAAACAAAACAATTTTTCTTCATCTTCTCCCTTCTAAATGTGCTATCACTCATAAATTAGTTTGTTAGTCTGTACAATGGTAATTGAAAATCTAGTGCTGGGAATGCATTGTCAGGTTTTAAGCAGCAGAAATTACCCTTATGTGTCTCCAGAAGAAGGCATAAGTAAATCAAGTGATCATAAGTGATCAAAACTCTGGCCTGAAGCTAGATTGTGTGTGCATAGAAATGGATCAATGAGATAGCCAGGGAATTTTTATTTTCAGTCTTAAACTAGAAGTCAAATGAGTCAAATGTGAGCAAATTAAGAAGCCAGAAAGATGAGTAATGGGTTCTGTTCTCTGATGTGGTACTGATTCACAGTGGAATACCACCAGATATGCCTGACAACGCATGCAGCCATTTCTTCTGCAAAGCAGGTCTTTAACCCCTCACACATATGCTTATTATTCTACACCTGGGTAGGCATTATGGGTGTGATAATATTTCTTTACATGACTGTGGCTTAATGGAGATTTGTTGAAGTTCAGTGCTGGCACAGGTAAAAGTTACCCTAGGAAAATGAAATAGTTTTTAAATTACAACACACATTTAGACATGCTCAGCTAATTACTTTTAGTCCTTATCTGCTCTATTGGTGATTCAAAAATATTCTATAAGACAGTATCACAACACAAAAGAATGGAAAGTACTGTGAGAAAATCATTTTCATCAACAAAATACAAACAAATTATATCTGCACCCAAGTGATCTGTTGGTAAAACGTAATTGTGTAGAAACCATGATTTGAGCACTGACATCAACCTCAGCACAGCCTATTTTTTATTAAAATCACTGAGCTTTCTTATGGGTGCACCCCAAAATATATTTAAACCCCCTTGAAAGTAGATGAGGACTGCTCTTCGGAGCATTTGAAGCATCTCCTGGTGGTACTGGAAGAGAGAAGATTCATTCAACTTGCAGTTTATAAATCATACTTATATGGAAAAAGTTTATCAGACTTTAGAACACATTCTCATATTGACATATGGTTGTATTTCTTTGAGCAGTTTCCCTCCTGTTTTTCAAAATAATACACAAAATCCAACAAATCACTTTTTGTTATATATTTGTCATTGATATGAGTTTTAGGGTGGCATTAGGAAACACAGAACATTGCACAAAGACTTGATTTATCTTTAATATGCTAAGCATCCATTAGTTATACAATTTGAATTACTATCAATACAGTATTATTCCATTTCTCAGCAAGGGAGCTATCAGGAACATATGAGCAGATTGCTGAATTTTTCTTTGGCATTTCCAGTATTTAGCATAATTATTCAAAAAAAGTACTACAGAAGACAAGCAAATAGATTCATGTCACTCTAGGCAGGGAGAAAATAAAGAAGATGCTTCTCTAGTAATACATTAAAGTACAGATAAATGAACACAAGCCTTTGAAGCATTGACATTATATATATGCACCAACTTCCAGAAATTGATCTCCATGTGAGATTGATGGCAGAGGATCATGATAGGAATTTTGTTGATGTGTTTGAAGAACTCCAGTTTTGATCTGATTTAATCTCTGCTGATTAATGTAGGATCTCTCAGGTGTGGACAATTGAGACACGGACGAAGACCTCTATAGTTGTATATTGTAGTTTATTATCGGGTGTGGGTGAGAGAGCTCTGCTAAGCGCTGCGAGACGCAGCTCAGAGCAGACTCAGAGGAGCAGCAGGACAAAGGGGTGAAGCATGGGGAAAGGTACAAGAACCAGGGGAAAGGGTACAGTCTAGGAGGGTCCAAGAATTAAGAGAGTCAAAGAATTAAGAGCCTTAAGAGTTAAGGGGTAAGGGTTAAGTGGTCAGAGGCAGGAAAACATGAGTTAAGAGAGTTAACAGAGCTAAGAGAGTTAAGAGGGAGTGTTAAGAGAGAGAGTTAAGAGATTAAGAGAGAGTTAAGAGAGTAAGAGGTAAGAGAGTAAGAGCCTGAGCTCTCTTTTACAATTGCTTATATTGCTTTCTATACACTGAATATTTTGTTTCTTCATCAACCAATCTTTGTAAGTATACTAATACAGTAACATTTGCATGCAGCCTATTAGGAATCACTGTATTACCATGTCTTTTGCTATCTAAATCCCATCTTGGACACTTCCTATTGAAACAGAGGGGGAAGGGTCTTAGCATTGTTCTATCGGGGAAGAATGTCTTTTGGCTTGCTAAACCAGTTTCTCTAACTTCATTGAAGCAGAGCTTTCATTTTAATTTCGTCCTTAGCATCATTGGCTAAGAAGTCATATCTATAATTCCTTTCTGTTTATCCTTTGCCAACAGATTAAAACATTAAATTGTTTGTTCCAACACTTTGCATGCAAATTATGACCAAAATTTTTCTATATCTTGCTTTGAAAAAGTGCATCATGTCACCATCAGACTCTCAGACAAGCCATTGGCTGCTGTACAGGCAGTATTGAAAAGAGCATAATTTATAGCAAATTCAGAGATGTTTGTGCATGTGCCTAATTTTCTGCAACAATTGACCCTGCTGAGGCCCATGAAGCAAAGTTAACATGCACAAAAATGTGTTAACAGGGATCTCGGCTGCACTTTAATTCAGATAAGAATTGAAGGGGGCTTGGAATGAGATTCGGACACAGGTGTCAAAGGATATCAGGCTCCCTTGTCAGAAATAGTTTTGAAATTACATTTCTGAATTTCAACTCAGAAATGTATTTGCAACATAAAGTACATCCTTTGTGTTGTCTCTACATCCTCAAGGAAAACATTCAGCAAAGCTATTTTGAAGATCAATAACATGATTTTCAAAAACACAGAGGGAAAAGTGAAGGGAGTGTTCTTTTCATCATACAAGAGGGAAGAAGAATTTCTAAAGCATTCTCTGTGTTGGAGGTAGACTTCCCCTGATTTTGAAGGGAGGAAAATATGCTTTGGCCTTCATAAAGCTAGCAAATATGGGACTTGTCCTAGTGGAAGCTGAAAGAATAAGACCAGGCTCTTGTGTAGAAGTCCTGTGACCCTACACCTCCGACAAACCACTGCAGCACATGCATGCCTCACTGTGGGATCCTTTCTATTTAGTACATAGATGAGAAAAGGTGAGAACATGAAGAATAAATTACAAGCCTTAAATTATGCTTAGAGATGTCAAATTGGCAAAATCCAACCAGATATGGAACACATGGATGGCTTATCATTGTAGGTCAGAGCAACTCCACTGAAATAAATCCATAAGAACAGTGCATATAAAAAGGCAATCAGAAGTGATCTACCACCTGCTTCTGCCATGCCCACCTGCAAAATTAGGTCAATGGTTGTATTAGGGGAAAACATCTTGGTAGATGTAATATATTATAATTCATAATAACATGTAGACATTCACCAAAAAATTCAGGATAGATACTTTATTCTCTTGAAAAAATCCAGTCTTCATCCTTGCCATGAAATATTTTCGTAGTTGAAAGTCTTGGAAAAAGCAATGGTACCTAATAAAAATTAAATTTAAGAACTTGAAAAGTTTTTTTAGTACAGGAAGAACCTAGTCTTATTCTCCTCCAGAGAATTTATCATTTTTTGATAGAAATAAATTTAAAAATTGATAGGCAGAAGAAAGAGACGAATCAGAGACCTACAGCCCTTTCTAAGATAAGTGTTTACTTATTCATCATGAGCTTTCCAGTTTAATGAAGAATTATATCAGGCAGTTCATCTCATTCATGTGGAACTACAGAAAAACAGAGGTGGAATGGATTGGAATGGAATGGACAGTTCTCTTGTTTGCAATACAAAAGGTACACCAATGTCATTCATTACAAAAAATTAAGTATCCTTTTCTTAAAATCACCTTCTGTTGAAAACCTTTGAGCAATGTCCCTTGGATACAGTGGCAGGGAAGAAAGTGGGGAATTCCTGAAAAGGCATCAAAAGACCACAAAGAAGTGAGCAGCAGAATATTTCACCTGAAAGTGAGAACAGGTTGTGACCCTTGGTTGCAACCTCTCATGAGAAGAAAGAAGCTGATTACGAACATTATGGTAATTCTTCCTGGGAAGGAAAGAATATCTTCAATGCAAAGCATGGCATGAGAGCAAATGATCCAGAAAGAACTCAGATTTCCAAAAACTTGAAGGAGCATAGGTTTTGCATATCTATTTTCTATGCAGATTTCTAGCTGTTCTTTTCTTCTTAATTGTAATACATATCATACTTGCTTCAGTTTTACCTGTTGCTTTTTATTCCATCCATGCTTTCAGTCTTTTCTGATGAGGATTCTCACCGCTGAGCTCATTTTAATTGGACTCCATGTTTCACAACCATAGACATGCAACAAACACTTGTCCCTGTTTTCTTGTATAGTTATTCACTTCAGAGAGCACGTATTTTCTTGGACGAGTTGTATGAGCATGTAATGAAACAATTTCGGTACATATAAGACATTTACCACTTTTCTCTCACTCAAAAAGCATATATTTTCATCCTAGCAGTCCAATGTGATTTGTTCTTGAAAAATCTTTTTTTTCCCCATTATCTGCCAATTTTCACACATCCTTTGCTTATTTATTCCAGAATTTTAAAGATTTTTAGTTGACCAGAGCCAAAGCTCTGGCTCTTACATCTAGACTCTTCCTTCCTTCCACAAACCTACCCAAGAGCCAGAGTTCTTTTTATCACCAACTCTCTGTCCTGAAATAGCCTTTACCTGTTCTAGGCTCTTGTAACTCATCTGAGAACTGCTAAAAGTTTTGAAAATATCTTACAGAGACTAACCCAAGGATCTGATTTTTTTTTTACAGTACAAAGAGTACAAAGCCAGGCCAAAATCTAGCCTGGCTTTGTACTCTTTTAACTATCACACTATTTATATAAGGGGTTGTTTATGGTTAGTCATTCAAAAAGATTTCTACTACTTCAGACTTCTTTCCTCCACCCATTAATATCATCCATACATTGTTGAATAGCTAGAAAAAGTATTTTGTCTTTGTGTTGAGACTCCAGATACTTTAATTATTTTTATCTTTTCTTAGCATACCCTTTCATATCCTTCTGTTTTTCCTTTGCATACTACAACCACTTATTTTTTAAATTCACCTTTTGAATCTGATGTTGCTTCTGATTCATCTGCACTTTCTCTTTTTCCCTGAGGCCATTGTAGAGCTGTTGATACAGTTAGATTATTTTTCTATTACTTTTCCATTGCTACTCTCATTGGGACAGTTGGCATTTGCAATTCTGGTGTTACTACTTTCCATACTAAGAAGTCTCCCAGAATCTGGGAGTCTTATCCAGAGTCTTATCCAGAATCACTCATGAAGAATACAAGCTGAAAGTCAGTTACTTTGATATTTTAAAACTTCTCCATCCTCTTCTCACTTGATACTTATAAGACTACCTCCAGAAGTGGAGGAAAACCAAAGCTCTTTTACTTCTGATTCTGGATGGGGAAATGTTTCCTAATTGTATTCATGAATGGGGAAAACCATTTTAATTCCTTTCAATATTCTAAAAAGACACAAGAATGGAAGCATTTTCAACACTGAAAGAAAGAATAAATCACATTGAAAATATTCGTCTTAAACTACTGTAGTTTCAGCACTGAAAGGTTTACAATATGTCAAACAAATTGAGTATTGTTTTCAATAATAATGTATTATGTAAGTATGAGATAGACGCTCATTTTGGTAAATGTGTCATCTCTCACAAATCACTGTTAAATTTAAAATTTTTCATGTATCAGAAATATGCATGAAAAATTGTTCTGCAAGAACACATGGAAGAAAAACTGAGTTTTATGCTAGTTCAATGATAACAGTAGAAGTTCTTACAGATCTAGCACTTCTGGAGGTTTAGGTCTTTGAGAAAAACATGCTAACTAACATACAAGACTTGATATTCACTTTTTGTTCATTGAGAGACAGAGACTGAATAACATCACAATGTTAGATGTGGTGACACAAGCACAGTTTTTTATTCATAGAATTCCTAGATCCTTTGATGGCAATGCTAAAAATATCTACTTTTCTTCTTTTATTAAACAATCTTTCTTTTTTTTTTCAAAGTCTCTTTAGTCTCTAAATTTTAGTCTCTAAAATTAAGATTTTATTTTTGCCTACACTGTAAAACCCTGCACTAGTATTCTATTTACAAAGCTCCACTTTTGTAATGGTTTGTAAAAATTCTCCTAGCACCAGCTGATGTACTCTGCTTAAGTATGAAAACTTTTGATGATTCATATTGCTCAGAGATAAGCAGATACAAGGAATGTATGCTTTTATAAGACTACAAATAAACAAAGAAAACCAAAGAATAAAGTTTCTAAATATTCCTAACAGTCTTTAGTTTATCTGTTTATGTTCCAGTGTGACATGCATGACTCTGGGATGTGTCCTATATGTTTTTCTGTTCCCTCTTAATAGCAAAGAAACAAAATAAAATAGACTTCCATTAAGAGGTAGGAGGAAGAATTTGAGAAATAGAGAGCTATTTTTCTTCAGAGATGCTCAGCTATATTACACCAGGTCATAATTAAATCAGTCGAGAGTGATATCTCTGGAACACCCATTTTAAGTCAGACTGGTATTAATCATCTCCAAGGTGATCCCAGTTTCTATGGGAACTATGATATTTGTTTGTGTTCCTAGCACTGGCTGGTCGCCCAAGTTTGGCAGCCACGTTATAGTAATCCAGCAGATTAGAATGTTAAGTCTCCACCATGAATTTTTCATTACTGTTGTCAGCATGACACTGTCCTTTATAGAATAATTACTAATGAATAAATCCTGCTCTGTGTTCAGATGGGAAAGGTTGCCTATGCTAAACCTGCCCTTTTGTAACCAAGCTCTTTAAACATTTTCAATTTTGTCAAGCAAAGAAAGCTCATTTTTTCACTTGCTAAACTCTTTCAAAATATGTAAACTCCTCACCATTTGTTTTTTTCCCATGACTTTTAGAAATACTTTTGTAGTTCAATTGATATATTTCCTATGTGGAAATGGCATGCTTTGCTTCTCTATTTATTTTGATAGGAGAGAAACAGATAGACCTTATAAAGTCAGTTCCACTTGATTCATGCAGAAAATTTGGTCTCCCTTCGTTATGAAGCAATATAAATTCTCAAAGACACCTTCATTGGTGTGGCAAAGCACAGAGGTATCACAGTACCTGGTGTCCTTATACTTTTTTTCCTACAAAGACATACTTACAATAAAGAAGTTTCACCTTCTCTTTTTATTGGTTAGGGTTTTTGGTGTTTTGGTTTTTTTTTGTTTGTT
>VWZN01015238.1:86202-141459 GCA_013396955.1 Regulus satrapa | reverse complement strand
GGGGGGGGGGGTTGTTTTGTTTGTTGTTTGTTTGCTTTTTCCTTTTAAAGGGCCTGTTTCAGCATTCATACCTAAAACTTGCTCAAGCCTTTCTTTTGATCTGAGCCAAGAACAGAAGCTCAGAGGGGTTACTATGAAGCATCTTTGCAGGAATGGGCCCAATCAAGAGGTGAAGTGTCCAGCCTCAAGGAGTGGAGGTATCAGCCCAGTATCCATTGTCATGGTTCATCAATCCTCCAAGTACAGAAAACTTAAGACTTCACTGTCTCTGAGACACCCCACTCAGAGGGAGGCTGCAAGTCAAAGCCTGCTGTGGGCCAGGGGAGCTCAAAGGGTCTCATTTTGACTGCTGTTTATAAGGCCTCAAGAAAGTAGGCTTTAATAATAACAAAGTTTCACCCTGGCCATACTTTAGGTTGAAAACTTTCTTTGAGAGTTTGAGAACAAAAATATTATCCTGATTTTGCTGTTATTCAGGAAAAAAAAAAGGAGAGGTTTCTAAGGCTGATTAAAAAACAAACAAAAACAACAACAAAACCAGGAGTTTGTTTGACAGTTCAAGTTATTCATTAAGAATCCCTGCAAATGTTTGCATCAACTTTGTAGCACCACAGAAAAAAACCTGTGATCCTGTACAATTTCAGAGGCACAAGAGAAATAGCTGACAAACTGCTCACAAAGCTTTTACATCATTTGTAAAACCCAATAAATAAACACAAAGTTCTGAGAATAGTGTTCCTTTGCATATCACAGAGAACTGACATAAATTATTACCAAAACCTTAGCTTTATTACCAAGAGTAGATATTGTTATGGAGTTTATAAGCACATGATTTAAATTTCTCCAATTATGTCTGCCACATATTATGGGGGTTGTTTCTTACTCCTATCAAGTATTCATCAGAAAGATAATTTTATATTGTAAAACATTCACAATAGAAATCTTTGTTTTGTTTTGTTTTCTACTAAAATACTTAATAAAAAAAAAGCTTGATCTAATTTACCATCTTACTTGGAGAAGGAGCTTTCCAAAAATGAAAAAAAGCAATAGTCTCATAGGTAGGGATTTAATTCAAGGTTTCTAATCTAGTCCAATAGCTAATCTAATGTTATGACATACTGCACTTCACTTAGATGTAATGAATAAGAATTTTTGACATCCTTAATTTGGAAAGGCAAAGCATCCTCATACTCACAATTCACAGGAGTTTGTGCTAGCAACAGCTCAGCCCTTAATTGCATGTAGCAAAGAAATGCCAAATGTTTATACCAAAGTATTCTCAACATCAGTACTTCAGTCCAGTCATATCTATTCTAAAATTAGATACAGTATGAGTCAGACACATAGATATGATCAAGCTAGAATTAATTAAGGTCTGTTGTGTTTTAACCCCACACAGCAACTAAGCATCACTCAGGTGTGGTCTGTGTGTTTCTTAGTAACACAGAGCATGCCATAAATCAAAGCAAATATTAAAAAGAAAAACATACTAGTTTTCAAGTTTCTCTCAGTGGATGCCACAGCACAGAAATTAGAAATTTGGGTTATTCTCTGCTCAGCCTACCATATCTTATGCATGTGTTCGGTAAAATGCTCACAGAGTTGCAAAACTCATTTAACAGGATATCCTTCCTCATGAAAAATGAAAAAGCCTATTACATAAATAACAAGGTGACTGAAATTAACTCTTGTTCCTTAGAGGAGTACCAGCTCTGTCTAGTTTAGAGGGACTTAGAGAAGAAAGGCGATCCTTATGTCACAGCTTTTTTAGAATTTATGTTGTCCACAGGGCATGGCCACTCTTTGCACACCATTCATACAAAATACCCTTATGAAAATCAACCTTTTCCTGGTACCTCTTCAGGTGCACAACTACACAACAACAAACTGCTGCACAACAACAAACAACATAAAAGAAAGTCAGGTTCCAAACTCTTCTTTGCGTCTAAACACATAGGTACAAACAGAATTTAAGTGGGATTAGCCTATTTTAGATTAGTAATGGCTAACCAGGTGAATATCTGCCTATCATAAGTTTGAGTATTTTTCTGGGTATTTATTTCCTAAATAAATATTTTCCATGAAAATCATATATTAAGAAATATCTAGTGTACCTCATTGCAGTAAAAAAGATTTTAAAGGTAAAAGCTAAAAAAACCATTAAAAGAAAGTGGAATATTATTTAAAAATTAACAGGGAGCCCATAAGAAGTCTTTTTGAGCATAGGACTTTAGGGAGAAGGAGGGGTTAAGATTTAGTTATGATTTATTCCTGTTCATGACAGAAAACTGACTCAAGATTTGCTTTATTTTATTGTACTTTTATCACCCAAGAACTAAAAAGATAGATGGATATGTCATTTCACTTCTACAAGTGGAATTGTGCCAGAAAAGTACTAGATGGAAAATTAAATTCACCACAAGCAACCATACCAGTAATAAAAATAAAAACATTAAATCTTCTGCATATGCAGTACGACAGTGCAGGTATCAGTCCTTTCTTCTGATTTCTTTCCTCCACAGGGATCATTTACTGTTCTCAGCCATGTCCAGCATCACATTACAATGAATGTCAATTTGGTAGAGCAGCAAAATTAAACCAAAGACAGTCGGGTGAATTCAATTGCCTGCTTCACCTGAGGCAAAGTGCCCACTCCAGGATGAGCCTACGAGGGCTCCAGCTCTTCATGCACCCTCCTGGAGAGCCATGTTTGCATTAATTAATATACACACTAGTCTATGTAACAATATTTTGAAGCTACAAAAAATTTGCAACCTGTAAGTACCTCTGCAGGTGAACAGGTCATGTTTCAACATCAGAAATTTTAAAGATTTACTTGAACTAACATAAAACCTGAAGTTGTATCTATGTCCCACAACCTTGCCTTTTGGGAAGAAAAAAGAGTTGGTAAAATTTTCTTGTGGAAAGATTTGTGCAAAAATCTTACCTTCTAGGACTAATTTTTAGAACAGTAATTGCTGTGGTGGGAGGAAAAAACTCCAAGAACTGGTCAAACAAAATTATCAAAATGAATTTCATTACTGAATTTAGTGTATAGGTTTAAGGCAAATATTGGCCTAATGTATATTGGCTTATACCTTAAGGTTGTACCCTAATAATCAAACATATATAGCTAATTAATATTGCCCCCCCCTTTTTTTTTTTTTTCAGTTGATGTATAACCAGATGTAGCAATGGAAGACGCAGGTCATAGCTAGAAAAATGTGCTTCCACTGTCACCATAGTAGTATAGTCACTCTAAGTTCTAGTAAAAAAATGCAGTACCATAACCTAAATACAGTATACCACTGCTCTCACAGACGGATAAACCCAATGTGTTAGGTGGACAGAACTCTTGCCCCAGTGCTATTCTCAGTGGTTAGATTATCACATAAGCTCTGACTTGTAATTAGTTTTAAATTCCCAGACTGCCTAATTATGAAGAGTAATTTCCCAAGCTTCCCTTCCTTATGAGCAGAGAGAAATAGATTCCTCCAGAAGGTTAGAAGTATTTTAAGTGCGCTAGTTCACTTACTATTGAGATTCTTTTTTCCGTTTAATTATTAAATGTAAAGAGGCATTGAGTAACTTAACCTCACTTTCAAGTTTATTTCAAGCATAGCTAATATATGGCTGTGTTTTCATGAGGAAGGGAAATGAAAAGGTTTCACTCTCCATTGCACAACTAAGTCACAGTAGTTTTGTATGACAATATGTGTTAACTAACTTCTGTAACCATCAGCAGGAGCTACTGATTGAAGAGGAATGGCAAATTCATGAATGTTTGCCCAGAAAAGTAACCACTCAATCTGTCCTTTCTACTTTGGATCCACTTTGGATCATCTGCAAAAAGATGGATAGAAGCATTGGTCAGTTGGGATTCAAATCTTACTTTCATCATTATTATAAAAAGATTTATTCTCACATTTCAGCATTCTTATGGCAGAGTTATGTTTAGGGATGATAGAATAAATAAACATCAGACTGAATGCTGCTAATAAGATAATGTTTTCAGTGAGAACAACACAGTAATGACACAGATCATTGAGAGAAATTAATAGCATAATGGTTTGCTTTTTCTATTAATTGCTTTTCATTTTACTGGAAGACTGAGGCTCTGCTTTCCATCCAAATCTTTTCACAAGTAATTGGTGGGTGCAGATTTCTATCAGAATTTAATATTTTTCTATAGCTCCCAAACCAAAGTAGGCAATAGAACATTAGGTCTGGCATTTCTAATTAGAACTTAATTACATAAAACCTTTTTGCCCCAAAACAGCAAGAAACTGTTCCTACTGCTTAATGGGAGTAGTGTTCCCACCAATCAAAATTCTGGTACAGTATTCATGCATAGTGAAAAGTCCATTGCTGCATACTACCCACTGTCTACTCTTACCCAGTGGCAAAAATCCATCCAGCACATAATGATCCTTCCAGTTTTCTTTAAAATTCTGTCTCAGCATGGTGCTTTTCATTCTTTAATAAGTATGTTATCAAGAATAAACTAATATCAGAAGCAATAGGGAGCCTCAGCTGCATGCCAGCAAATTCCAATGTTCTTTCTACCACCATATAGACTCATAGAATCATTTAAGCTGGAAAGTCTTCTGAGATCACCAAGTCAAACCATTAAATCAGCACTGCCAGTTCCACCCCTAAACCAAGCTCCCAGGTGCCATATCTATAGATCTTTTAAGTTCCTTCCAGACTGGTGACTCCGCACGTTCCCTGGGCAGCCTGTTCCAATTCTTGACAAGCCTCGCAGTGAAGAAATTTGTCTTGCATTTAATCTTCCCCTGACACAGCTGGAAACAATTTCCTCTTGTCATAGAATCATAGAATATGCTGAGTTGGATCATCAAGTCAAATTCTTGGCCCTGCACACAACAGCCCAAAAGTCACACCATGTACCTGAGAGCATTGTCCAAACACTTCTTGAATTCTGCCAGGCTGGTGCTGTCAGCATTGCCCTGGAGAGTCTGCTCCAGTGCTTGATCACCCTCTGGGTGAAGAACCTTTTTCTGATATCCAACCTAAACCATCCCTGGCTCAGCTTCATGCGTTTTCCTTGAGTCCTCTTGCTGGTCACCAGAGAGAAGAGATCAGTGCTTCCTCTCTTATACCTTTAGTGTATTAATTTTTCTTGCCTCTTTATACATCTTTCTTCCCCAAATAAGTTCAAATTTGGAAGCGCCTTTATCTCACTCTTTCAGTTTTATATCACTTCATTACTATTTGTGGATCTTACAGTCTGAGATGCCACTTGCAGCTGATACTGCTCATAGTTAAATACTTTAGAGTGTTACTCACCAAAGTAAAATTTTTACCCAGAAGAAAGAAAGAGGAATGAAACAAAATTAAACAAATACACAGAACATAAAACCAAGATGCCCTAAAAAGTAATAGTTTGTGCTGTATGGGCAGGAGGGAGAGCAGGAGAGGTGCCTCTTGATGTTTTCTTCTCTGCATTGAATTTTGCCTCCTGTAATTACCTGAAGAAACAATATAGCCCTACATGAAAGAAAAACATTGGCAAACAGCATCATAACCAGTGTTTTCTCCACATTCTATTTTCTTTATCATAAAACATTTTTTAAATTCATATCTATAAAAGGAAAAAAGAGAAAGCAAACTTTTCTCAGCACAAAATAAAGGAATTTTCTGGCTTTGGGAAATTTCATAGAGCTGTCCAGGAAAGAAATATATCTTCCCAGCATGATAGACTCTGTAGCAACAAGCATGTGTGTGATGATTTTATGTTCTTCATGCACAATGTTTGAAGGTATGTGAACTGCACCAAGCTCATGCTACCTCTTCTGTGAGCATAAAAACATAAGACCATATTCTTGCCTAGATGGCTGCAGCAGCATGCAATATTAGTCAGGAATGGACCTAACAAATTATTGCACAAGAGTAGAAATGTCATTAATTCTGCCTTTATATTCAGAAGTACCCTGGTTAAAGACTCAGAGTAAATCTTTGCCCCTGCTCTTGCAGAGCTGATGTTCAAATTGCACAGCACATTTTAAACAGTAAAATTTAACCAAGGCTTAATTTTTTAAAGGTATTTAGGTTCCTGTCTCTCCTTGTTGCCTTAAAAAAAATAGAGTGAATCCTGTAAATTTGCCTTTACCCATATACAGCCAATTTTGCTGATATGATCTCAGATCTGTAAGTACATTTCCAGTGGTATGTCTCTAAATTCCAGCTGTGTTGCCAGAGGCTCAGTAATGTAGAAAATCTTCTGATAAAAAGTGCTGATAAAATGGAAAATATGCCACTGCAGTTCTACCGTAGCACTTGCACATGAAACACCCTTCCATGGGCTAAGAACAGATCTCTAGCCTCTGCTGTGAATAACAAAAGTATAGCCCCAAGTCTTTGTCTTGTCAGCATAAATCTTAGTGTCTGAGTCACTTAAAACCTCACTCTCAAAGAGGTTGCAGAAGCGGTACAAAATATTAATTTGTTTGAGAAACTACAGAGCAATAGAAGAATAAAACATTTTTTCTTGTTGCTTGTCAGAGTGGCAGAGATGCTTCCTAATCAGTGTTAGGAAAATGGGCAAAGAGAGACAGCAATTAGATAGCAGATCAGTGTGCACATCCAGTTAAGCTATGACTGCTTGAGAAGTCCATACAAACACTGAAGAAGAGCAGTGAGAGGGACTCTTTGAGGAAAGGAATCCAGTGCCTCCATTCCTAAAAGACAGAAAGGCGATTTGCCATGGGAATGGCAGATCAATACACTGTCAAGTCAGCTATTTGTACTGTCCCTCACTCAGATCATTAATATGGCCTTTTAAACAGAATTCTGCCTTAACTGACTGGCTGAAGCTAGTTTCTCCCCTGAGGATTTTAGGATCTTAACAGATTTGCTCGCTTGCTTTAATCATGAGAACAAGATGTCAAAGGTATGCACATGCTTAACAGAAAACAACTGTCATTTTTAATTGGTGAATGCATTCCTCCTTCTCATCTTTGAATCTCCCATTCATTTACAAATAATAATTAGGCTTTGCTCTCTTCCTTATGACATTTGTTCTGCAACCTGCAAGAGAATTAGGCTCAAGTAGATGACTGCAGGGAACACCACCCTGAGGTGGGGGTGTTATCTCTGGGTCTTGCAAGAGCCTGTGAGCTCCACAGGGATCTACCACAGAGGGAAACAGCCTCCATTCTATGCCTCACTTTGGGCTGTATTTGCTGTTACACTCCCCAAATGAGGACAGTAGACTCCTTTTGTAAATGGGGCTTACTTGTGTTTTAAATTTGCATGGGAAATCAAAATACAAGTGTATTTGTCCTATATCTTCATAAGTTTTTTCCGGTGATGGTTGTCCCAAGAGCCAGCATGTACATGATCCTCTCTGCCCCAGGGTCTCTCAACTATTTACATAATCTATGTGATTATGTTGTGAATTGAGAATGTATGATTCTATGTGAATCTGTGGTGTTTTTTCCTCTGTCCACATGGTGTTTAAAGGCTCTGCTCCAGCCTGCAAGGCGGGATGGCAATCTCTGTGAGTAAAAATGTATGTTTACCCATCAAGCAGTAGTTGCTTAGGAGCCTTCCCATCTCTCAAGTGTAAAGGACAGCCAGATTTTGGGGCAGTGTAGACAAAAATGCCAGTGAATGCATCTATTTAGGAGTTCTTACTTCATTTTCCTCAGCCTGCAGCACCAGCTAATGCATGCTTTTGACTTGTGAGCTAGGAGAGAAGCAGAACAGACACCTTTTGTGTCCTCAGGATAGGGCACTTTACAGGCTGGCATGCTTGTATATAGGTGGTGCGTGCATCAAGGATCCATTATGGCAACCTCCAAGAGTCATGCAGCTGGTCCCAGGCAGAATATATCCCATAAAATGTCAGAAGTATATGAGTCCACAGGGTACCTGCAGGTTCCTGCATACCTAGCAGTGTTAAATATTGAGAGTCCTTGTTTGAAGTCCTGGTGAGTGAAGGGTCTGTAGCTACTTAAATGTTTCTGCTGATCATTGGAGTTATGTAAAGAATCCTTACACATAGGAGCAAAATGCTTTTCCCTTTTGCTATCTCACAAGTCAAATATTCCCTTTGGACATTGCTTTGTTGCCAAACGAGGCTTAATAAATAAGTGATCAAGAAGACAATGAAAGAGAATGAGAAAACCTTACACATCTAGGAAATTTTCTTCTTTCACCCTCTTCTGTTCTTCTGCTCTGTGTTTTGATTTGACACCCACTGAATTAAATCATTCTTAGTACATTCCTTAGGTCTCCATTCCTGCCAAATCCTGCCGTCAGTCACTTCTGAGAAAGGAAGCGGATCATTCTAAAATCCAATCCTGGAGTAAGCATCATTTTTTTTTCTCTCCATCTCTACATAAAAACTGCAGGAACTACACTTTAAAATTAAATTTCTCTTATTTTCTGCTCTCTCTTCCAATTTCCCTTGTAAGAACACTGAAGAAAAACAGCACAAATAAAAAAATTATTATAGTAGGAATCTATCCAGCTACACCATGTGGTTAATTAAGGTGGAATAAATTCATTCATTCATTTGCCAGCTCCATATGCAGCCAGAAGACAGATTCAGAATCGCTGCTGGGATACCTATAACCTATTCTACATCAGATGAGAATGTATGTTTTCTTTGGGTGCACATGGCTCTACAAAGAGCTCCCTGCTTCCGCAAAGAGCTAACCTCCCATGAGCTTTTATAGGTATCCCAAACCTCTCCACGTGCAGATCATCAAAATGAAGTTTAGAAAAAAAAAATCAAGTGTCCCTTCAAAAAAATTCAGATATTTTACAAATAACTCCTTATATTTTAAAAATGAAGCTTTCCCCCATCATTTTCTCTCTTTTGAGTATGCAGAACATGCTCGAGCAACATTCACAGGAGTTTTGGTAAGGACAGAGGGTAAAGAAGAAAGGGATTTTCTAGGGGTTATTTTCCCTTCCACTCCCCCAGTGAGAACATCCATTCCCACAAAGAGCAAGAAAATTAGTCTCTAAATAGTGCAAGATTTTACAATCAAACCATGACAATTGGCAATACGGTTACAGCAGACAGCTCTCTGGTGCCTACTGCTTTCCAGGATTCCTTCCAGCAGTCCTCAACCTCCCACTTCCCAAAATATACAATTTCCAACTCTCTACTGGGTCACTGTCTTTGACAGAACCCCTTTAGCTCTGTTCTGGGCCAGCTTGCACCCCTCCTGTGGAGAGTCACTCCTCTGACAGCTTTCTTGCTTGCTCAGCAACCTGTCCAGTTTCTTGTCACCAGACTCCCACCTGGTTCACAATTTAGGGCAGCCAACACCTCAGGCACTTCTGCTATCTCTAGACTTGAAATCCTCTCATGATGCTGATTTTTTCAGGCTAAGATTTTGCAGTAGCCTGTGGTATCTTTGCTGATTCCCCAGGCTTACGGTGGGAGAGATACAGTTCTTCACAGAGTAGTTATTCCTGATGTTTGTCACCAAGCTTCTGGGTAACAAGGACTGGAAGGAGGATTATCCTACCTTCCTTTTTGTCTCAGTTTCCTGCTTTCCCTCTTGAGGAATGTTGCTTAACTTTAAGGAAAAATAATGGACACTTCTGCAACTGGTCAGTCTGTTCATTTTTCCATATACATCTGATCCTGTCTGGCAACTCCCTCTATTTTCCTTGGCAGTCTCCCCACACAAAAAGTGTCTCACTCCTTAGCTGGCTGCTGCAGAACTTCATTTGTAACCTGCTGTGGCATTTATAAAAAAAATGCATATTGAACCTGTCTGTACGAAGAGGATGCGAGAAACCAGAGGAGTGCAGGTTCTATACCCAGGCAAAAAAAGGAAAGAAAAGAAAAAAAAAAAAAAAAAAGCAAGCTAAGTATCCCTTTATTTAATAGCTTTGCATGGAACAAAATACAGAAGTTTACCTCCATTCTTTTCCTTTTCAAAATAAGCATTTCACAAAAACTTCTCCTTTCATTACTCCATTTTGATATTTTATCACTTATTTATCTTACTTTCACTCTTATCCAATATCTTACTATTGTCCTATTTTCATTAAAGGAGTGAAGGAGAATAAATACATTGAAATACATTGTGTGTTTATTAGGAGGAGGCAAGGGTGATTCCACCAAAGAGGAAACCCACTACTTGAAGGGACCAGCCTCCTTCTGCACCCTGATGTATTTCCAGAGCTACGGTCACACTCCAAGCAATCCTGGGGTTTTTTTTGTTTGTTTTTTTGTTGTTTTTTGGGTTTTTTTTTGGTTTTTTTCCTGACCAATCTTTTTTATAATTATAGTTAAGGCATGATGATGAAATTGAACTCAGATTCAAGACCTTGTCAAGGCTTTTCCTGAAGAAGAGAAACTGTTCCATGGCCACCTCCCTCACAACTATTATCGAGCTGTGAGTTTGATTTTTCTTTTGGGAAATCAGGCAGTGCCAGGAAGATATCTGCAAGGGGCCTAAACACTAAGCAGATAATTTTCCATCCCACATGCAACACTTAAATCAAGCTAAAGAGGAGAAAATTAACTGAAGGGACTTCTGTCCTTTTAATATGAAATGTGAGCAATGCCCTGTTGTCTACATATAAGATGTTTTGGGGTGTTTCTGTCATTGCTTTAGAAATATTGCCAATAGCACCAGATGCTATGTTTATGAGTGCTCATAACAATATGACACTATGAACCCTACAGAAACAATTTAGTTTAACTTTCTAGAAGTGCTACAAAGCCAAATTTCTTCCTATGCTCATTTCTTCAAAAGCAAACAGAACTTATATTTGAGATTCTACAAAGAGATCTTTAACAGGAACTAGTTGTTCCAAACTAGTATGTTTTCCAGCATGCATTTATTTGGTGGCACCTTTACAAGGATATCTGTAGCTTATGGTATCATTATTGTAAGGTGCAGGTCCTGAAGGGTAAGCAGAGATTCTGGAACAGAGGTACAATGACATAGAAAATAAATTAACTCAGCCATTCTTGCAATGGAAAGGCTTTACTGCAAGAAGTAACTGCTCTGAGTTTTATGCCATAACACTGCTCTGAGTTTTATGCCATGCCCCTAATACTGTTGCATTGCCTTAAGTACCTATTAAATCTTTCCTTCCCCATGAGCAACTAAGGATGCTGCTGTTCCTACTGAAAATGTCCACAACTTGAAAATGATGGACAGAATCAGAAGGAATGGACAGTTAATTTAAGCACAAAAATTGGAATGGTAAACAGGAAGGATTTAGACAATCTGCTGGGCAAATGTTTCCCTCTCATTTTCTTATCTGTTAAAGCCAGCTTTTCACTGTGATAGGAAACACAGAAAGGTGACAGGGCTAAGAGAAAAAGAAATATAAACCTCAATTCTGACCAACAGAACATTGAAATTTTGTTAACTAATTAAATTCTTCTATATCAAACCACATATATGCTGTGGATGTTCATATACTTTTCAATATGTTATTTATGTTCTTTGGAGAAAGCAAATGTTGTTTTCCTTTGAGATAACATTGCAGCAGTTATATATGTCCTTTGTCAGTATTACTTGAGTAGGAGAAAAAACAGATGGTTCCTTCACACTGAAAAAGGCATGTACTACATTCTGAGCTTTAGGATGATACCCACAGCCTTGAATAACAAAAGAATCCTGAAGGAATTTGTTGTAAATTGAACTGTGCTGATTCAGACAGAGAGTCAAGATTAAGTGGAAACTTTATGATCATTTCAGGGACATCCTGCTAGTCTTGTTGGTATTGCCTTTTCTGATACTATTCATCTTTTCCCATGCTATTAGGCAGAAGTCCAGAAACTGAATTTTTCTGCAATTCTACTGGAAACTAAATGTCATTTTAAGATAGATGAATCAGTTGTAGTATCAGCTACTGGATTGGCAGGAGATATGACTGTCAACATGAAGGCCTGTACCCAATACTGATGCAAATCTTATTATACAAAACACAGATACTCAAGTTTCTTTCACCTTTGTAAAGTTCCTATTGTACCAATGTTCCTAGGATAATAAAACATTACCCCTTAGAACTTAGCAGCACATATGAAATAACTAAAGGGTCTTCAATCTGTTTTAGACTCTTTCTTATGACACTCATATTACCACTAAGTTTAGTTATTAAGGTTTTTCCCTACTATTAGAGAGTCATTAAAACAAATAGATCACTTCAGCTGGATTTTTATTCTGGGGATACTTTCTTTTAAACAGAGCAGATACTAAATTATGAACAGATATGGAGAAGCCAACACCTTTATGAAAAGATACTGCCATTTTAACTCTTCTGGCCAGCTCCAAAAATTTACGAAGAAACAAGTTTCAAGTAGTTGTGTGTAGGAAGGAGGGGGCCAGGACACATTCCTGCAACAGGTTCTATTCTATAAATAGAAAAATCCTTTTCCATATAATTTGTGCATCCTCCAAAATAGTATGTAGATCATCAGATGGTGATATTTTTGTCTTTCCACAAGACAAAACTTATTTAGGATCATTCAAGAGTGTTTTTTGAAAAGAAGCATAAGTTCTTCAAATCCATTTTCATTCAATTTCTACAAGTTCTGCGGCAGAGTTTCATCAGAGAAGCCCGTTTTAAAAGTGAAATAGCTTTTACTCCTCTGTGGCATCATTTGCTTCTACAGCTTTGAAAATTACTTTAAAATTGACAAAAGACTACACTATCTTAAGGGGGAAAATGAAGAAAGGCATGACAACATGACCATGTTTGTCCTCCAAATGTCTGCAGCTTTAAAGTGTCTTATAACTTATGTCTTTATCCTAGGAAACACTCATTCAGAAAGAAAGTAATCTGTAGGCAATAAAAGCAAAGCACTTCACTAAACCAGGCCCTGGGCTCCTTAGGAGGACACTCAGGTAAATATTTTTGCAGATTATGGCTGAGCTTTCTGAACACCTAGAAATGATCCATCATACTTGTCATAGTACTCAACCTGAGAGATCTTAAGTAGCTACAGACAATCTGTCAGCTTCAGCAAATTGAATTTGCCACTTCAAGAAAGCCAGTGTTCTCTTCACATCTCACTGTACTCAGGTTTTAGGTAACACAAATCCTTTCTGTCCCTCACTGCATATTTCTTTATTCCAAATCTATATTTTATTAAATACAAAAGCTCTCCTTAGATAGATAACATAAAGAAATCTAACCTGAATGTAAGGCAGATTTTCTTTTCTGTAGGTACTAACTGGAAAATTAATGCCAGCTGGACCTGGACTACATGATCCCTGTATGTGTTTGCCAGGAGTACTCCCACATTGCTTATTTTGGCACTTGGATGAAAGTACTTTTAAATGTTGATATAATTGAAAGAAAATGTGAAAAATATCCTTGCAAATAAGTTTATCTATGGCTAATTAATTATTTGTTTGGTTCAGTGAGGAGCAGTCTTCTTTTGCGCAAACCAAGTTTATAACCATGATCCAGGCTAGTACAGGCTAGTGTACCCACTGTCATGAAGCTTTGCAAGGCTCATACCTGCCCTGTCTCTGCTGAAGCTTATCCCTTACCCCTATGTACTTTTCATCTGCATTTGAAAAGCAAGCAACTATTCCTGAGGCTTATGTGGCTATCTTTGAAATAAATTCTATTTTTAATTTTGCAAAGTACTGTTTTCTTACAATGTGTTTAAATGCCTTTCAGGCGGCCAACACAGACAAATGTTTGCAAAGATTGGTATCTGACACATCTGAAAGTTAGAGTGTTTCTTTACTGTGATATGCATAACTGATATCAAGGAAGGGAAGAAGGGAAACCAGTGTGATTGCATGGCATTTACTGCTTATGTTGATAAACTTTCACTCTGTAAGGAGCCTCAGCCACTGATCTTCTCAGAGATCTGATTCAAAAAGGCTGCAAAAGTGTGTTGGGAAGTCCAGTGGCACCTTCCCCTTTCCAGCCAGTACACAGGTTTGAGTGCCAGGATGTCAAAAGAAGAGTGATTTCTTTTCACATGGTGAATTTGGAAGCATTTGCCTAATGGTGTTTTATACCACGTATTAAGGAAGTCATGTCTTCAGAGGGTTTTTTTCTGCTTTTTGTTAACAATGTGTGCATGGCTGCACACCAAGTTCTGTGAGTAGGGATGCTTCTGCAGGTTACTTCTTGAGGTTGAGAGATTCTTTACCACAACAGATTCTTGGTAAGAGATGCCAATCTTCTTTGAAATATTAGCTAAGATGACAGAAAAGGACTGGATGTGTACATATAATCCCTTAGACATAAACTGTTGACTAATTCTGGATATAGCTGTACCTAAACTCTCCCATGAGAAGCAGTTTAGAACACAAAGGGGCCCTTCTTCAACTTATCAAGAGGGCCCCCTGACAGTTTTGCCTGCCCTGTCTCTGCAGTAAATAATAAAATGTACCTCACCATCAATTTTTTTTAAACCATGATCACCTTTACTATCAAATTTTGTTAAGCTACTGGTTTATATTGATAAACATATTCCTATTTACCTATTCTTTCTACTTACATATGCCCCATGTGAGGGAAGGGCCTCATTCCATCTGCAACAATGTGTGATAAGAACAGAAATATGTTTGCAATGGACTTTCCAAGGCTGTTGCCAGCAACAGATCTCTTCCTGATTCAGTGCACTAACCTTTTAATTTTTCTGGGGTTCTCCAAAAATGATAGAAACAGAAATGTCATCTTGTTTTTAAAAAACAGAGAATTTAATAACACAGTAGCCTGAGTTCTTCAAGACTCTGGTAATATTTTAGGCGGTATGGTCCCAGACGTGGTCTTAGGATGCTAGAATCCTTTAACAGTTCTTTAATCTTATTAATAAATTTCACACTTCATGAGTTTCCGCTTTAATGATTTATATTGTGCTTGCTTCCACTGAGGCAGGAATAAATAAAGGCAGCCCATCATTTTGGACACACATATGTTCCTCTCCCCACTCCCTTTGCACCCTGTTTTATTCTGATGAACAACAAAGTTGGAATATTCTGAAGTAGATCAGTTTTCAGATCTAATAACAAATGTTATATATGTATACATATATGACTATGTCTGTAAATTCATATGCATATAAGATCTAGCACATGATTCAAATTAAAGAATTGAATTTACAAAAATAGACCTTTCAATATGTTCAGGAATGTTCAGGAAGACATAGAAGGGCTCAGGAATTTTTTTTTTTTTTCCTATCTGCCTTCGGTCTGGAAAGCTGCTTATAACACAAACTAATTAAGATCTGCAGATCTCTGAGGAGAAAGTAACTGACTATTATAAACACACAGTCATTAAAAAGCATCCAAGCCTACCTCGAGCAATAGAATAGAAGCTGAGTAAATGACTTACCAATAATACATATCAAGAAAACTTTCTGCTCTCTTCTCTTTCCAGGAAGAGATTTTGAATTCTGCAAATGGTGTGCTCATTCACAATCACCAAGACACTGGATGCTTGAAAGATGACAAGAGCAAATACAGACAGAAAAATCACAGAAAGGTATTCCATAGACTCACAGGGCTTCATTACCAGAATGGATATTAGAATCTACAGCCTGTTATGTTTCTAAAAACCATTAGTCTATTAATGTTGTCCAAAATCACAATTCATCTGAGTCACTGTGATATTATGAAGAGAGGGTCAGTTGCACAATCAGTTGAGGTCCACCTGTCTCCTGGCAGTCTGGGATATAGGTAAAACTGTAAATATTGGAGAGCTGTTAATGACTTCCAGAAATGCCCTAACCTGTCCTACCTGCAAAAGGAAAGTGCAGAGTAAAATGATGTATTAAGATAAAGCATGAAAAACCTTGCAAAAAACTGAACTCTCAGTCTTAGATAACAGTGAGAAAAGTAACAATGTCATAAGAACAAAAGCATTTCATTCAAAAATTCAGTGGAAAAGAAACAGGTGTAGTTTCTTCTTTACTAGAATAATCAGGACTGTTTTCTGTGTCAACAAGCAAGAACCCTCCATTTCAGTGTTAGTTATAAGGCATATGGATTTACAAAGTATAGTTTAATGAGAAACTAATGTCCATTTTATTAATTCCTAACCTTCCTAATCTATTGCATTAATCTGACTCCTCTATGCAAGAATCAAAGGGTGCTGCCATGTAATAAAGTTATAAATCTAATTTTCTTCCTAGTCCTCATAAAGAGATAATAAGGAACATGTGTTTGCTGGAGGAAAGACAATATGCTAACATCATATATCAGAGTGCTTCCTGATGTTAAAATGATAATGAGTTCTCTACAGGTGCCAAATGAGTTTAACTGTATTCTACCTTCTGTGTAAAAGAATGGGATCTACATATTTTTCATTCACATATTTTTATTTGAATCAATGAAAAACATTGAAAATGTAGTGATTGTGGTTAAGACAGTAATCACAACAACAATTGCAGTAACATTCATTTGAGGTGAAATAAAATATAACAAAAACTATAATTATTTTTTTAAAAAAGCTAAAAATTGCATTCTGGAAAGAGTTTAGTAAAGTGCTTCTGTGTGGGGACATTAAACTTGCATTTATGAAAATGTATCAGTGAAAACACAAGTTTAACAGACTCAAAAATGAACTTTTGTGACTATACTATGGAAACTATACAGGTTATTGCTGAAAATATTATATTCCATTGAGTCCCCATAGTAACTCCCCATTGTACTCTCATCTTGGTTAACAGTTCTGGCTTACTGTTTTCAGAATTACATTGAACAAATATTGCAAACTCCAGACAATCAAGACAAGTAAGTACAGATAGAAGCACAGGAGAATTTTTTCCTGTGGTGAGTGAATTAAAAGGCAGATAATTGCTAACCAAGTTAAATATTGTCTTTACCTATAATTTTTACCTTCATTTTGTATAAAACTCTATTTCCCAGGAAAAAAAAAAAAAAAAAAAAGACTGAGAGCAGATGGTAGTTGTGACAACTGAGCAGAGATATCCTCAGGTACAAGAGCCAAATGATCTTTACCACAAACAATCACTGCAGCAAATACCAACCGGCTCTTGTTAAGCACTGTGTGTGCTGTAGACAAGATGCCCCTAGAAACTCAAGTGCTCATGAGCTCATCCAATTATCTTCAAACAAAAAGGGTAAATTACGGTGGAACTTCAAGGTAACTGTTGTTCTCTTTTGAACAAGTTTTGACAGGTTCAGAAGAAAAGTAGGTATTGAAGTCAGCCAGGTTGGTGATTTGAGTCTTGGGTAAAACAGACCTTTTAAAAATACATTTTACAGAGGGAAATACATGTTACAGAGCAGTGAGCATGGGAACACAGTGCAAAGCCTGAAGTGCCATCTTCAGCCACCCTTTAACTCATGTTAAAATTAAGCAAGCCCTGCCTCAAAAGGCAACAGGTTTGTTCCAGATTAAGCCCATATGCTAAGTGATTACTCTGCCCCATTTTTTCAACTAGGGTAATTGTATTAGAATTGGCAAAGAAAAGATCACCAGTAGGAAAAAATCTGGAAATGGGAGATGGAAAAGCGTGGAAAATGGAAGAAAGAAACTGTGAAAATGGAAGCTATTAAACTTTTCACCTATGAGAAAACTAAATTCAAGCCCTGAATGCTCTCACAATGTGAAGGCACATAATCCCCAATACAGAAGACAGAAGAAATTGGCACATGAAACACATTGTAGCAAGTGATTTCAGTAAGCCAACAGACCTGACAGAGGTAAGGCAATGTATGCTAAAAGTAGTAATCCTTTGAATTTTTTTATTTATGAAATTGCAGAAAGAAGAAGTCCACTTGCAGACCAGCCAGATACAGGTGATACAGAAGGCTTCAGATAAATAAAAAAATCAAGACACTAAAGACAAGAATGAAAGTAGGAAGCAGGGTAAGATGCAGAGTAGATGTGCCATGGTAAACTGGTGTCTCTCTTTGAGATAATAATTTTCTTATTAACAAAACATGCAAACCTTCAACTCACCAGGTTGCCCAAAGCCCCATTCAACCAGACCTTGAACACCTCCAGAAATAAGGCATCCACAGCTTCTGCTGACAACTCATTCCAGTGCCTCACCACCCTTGTAGTAAACATTTTTTCCTATCTAATGTAAACCTATGCACTTTCATTTTGAACACAAGTCCCCTTGTCTTGTCACTATGTGCTCTTGTAAATAGTCTTGCTCCATTTTTCTTCTGTGCTCCCTTCAGGTACTGGAAAGCCACAATTAGGTCACACTGAAGCCTTCTCTTTTTCAACAGTCACAATTCTCTCAGCCTTTCCACATAGGAAAGCTGCTTCAACCCTCTGATCAAGTTGGTGGCCTCCTCTGGACTCACTCCAGCAGGTCCATGTCCTTCATGTGCTGGGGACCCCAGAGCTGGGTGCAGCTCTGCAGGTGGGGTCTCACCAGAGTAGAGGGACAGAATCCCCTCCCTTGACCTGCTGGCCATGCTATTCTAAAACAGAAGTATTCTGACTATCCCATTTCCATTCCTAATGAGACTTAGGGTTGTCATTCTGCCAACAGTTACTCAGACAAGTAATACTATTAAAAAATGGTCTTTACTTAATGTGTAAAATACTTGACGTTTATGTCACATGCTGAATCCTGAAATGTGAACCAATATGGCCATACACTGAATGCAGATGGAGGAATTAATAAGTATCACTTAAAAATTAAACAGAACAGCTGTTATAACTGAAATCAATTTGCTCCTGAGTTTAATTTTAAAAGATTTAGACAAAGGGCATGAACTTGTCCTTGAGTAGCTAAATCATATTAATTGGCACACTCCTACATTTTAATAGGCTGTTTATTCCATTTGCACTCTCATATACACATGCAGTCTTGTTCAAAAGATTTATACCTGCTCATCACAATACCATACTTGGTAGGAAAATTAACCAATTGAAAAAAAAAAAAAAGAAAAAAAAAAAAAGAGTGCTGGGAAGATAAAGGCAGAATTTCCTGGAAAGGACTAGAAAAAAGCTCATATAAAGAAATAATTTTAAAAGTGTAAGACTAAAGCAATTCAGGAACTCCAAAAGCAGCACAGAAACTCTTTTCAGAGAGAAGCTGCTGCTGCAGGTTAATACAATTTCCCAAATTTCTCTCAGAAGAAACTATAGGGCTAGAAATGCTACATTTTTAAAATGGACAAAATTTAACTTAGGATCTGAGAAAGGCACTACAATACAGTTGCAAAAAACCCAAACAAACCAAACCAAAACAAAAAAACCAAACAAAAACCCCAAACAAACAAACAAACAAACAAAACCCTAGGTAATGTAAGAGGCAGAATAATTGTAGATGTCTACCTCCAAACCTGGTGACCTCAAGAATTCTACTGAGTTAATAACGTAAAATCCCACTTTCTTCCAAAACCACTCTGAGTGTGCCAGCTCACCTTTCCATCCTTTACACAGCTCCAGCCTTAGAACAGCCATCAGGATGAGTAACACTATGCCAAAATCCTTCTGCTGCTGAGAAAACTCATGCCTTCTCATCCATTACGCCATGTACAATTGAGCAGCTGAAAGCATTTGTCAATCCCTCCTGCTGAACTTGGCACTGCTCCTCAAGGAAGGGTTTGATTCATTGCCTCCCAGGGAGAGTAAATTGGAATCACCAGGGAGTAGCTTAAGTATCAGCCTGTCAAGAACCCAAGCCCTGTTTCAAGGATTTTATCCAGCAACCATTTTACTGTGAAAGACAAGCAATTCTGAAAGAGATACCCAGCATCATAACCCTATCACTGTGGAGTGCTGCTCTTTGTTTCCTGATGAAACTTGCCCAAAAAGTGCTCTTTGCTCGGGAGGGACAGACCTAACCATCACTCTGATCCATAGGCAGTGATTAAGAAGTTTATCTGAGAAGGAGAAAGTACATTTCTTAGTAGTCTCAGGCAGAGGATGGAGAAAAGTCATTGTTTGTATGAGCTAAATGGGTTTTTTTTGAGTTATTACATATGAAGAATGAAGAACCATAACATCCTCTGCAGATGCATCCTATGCATAACACAACATCCTCTGAATAGATGTATGGTTTAGCTTCTTATTCTAGGAAAAAGTTCGTGGTGTAGCTCCACAATTGTTTCTTCTAATAATGGAAATCATATTTAAAAAAGGTCTGTGAACTGTATCAGAAACCGAGTATGATATTTATAGCCTAAAGATACAATTTAAGACATGTGCTTGTCTTTATCAGTTCCTTGCCAAGAGCACATGGCTCCCATTTTGGCCACTGTGAGGTTCCTGTATATCCCTGTGTATTGCAAGGGGCCCGGACATCTTGGCCATGCTGCAGTTTCTGACTTCTATGTTCAGGCCTCTTAAACATTTACAAATTTTTCCAACCTGAGCTGGAACTACCTAAGAAAGAGGAAACTACGTAATGTCCTACACAAACCCTGAAGTGAGGCGATCCCTCCCCTCCATGCAGCACTGGTGAGGCCACATCTGGAGTGTTTGGTCCAGTTCTGGTCTTCTCAAGTACAAGAAAGACATGGACATACTGGAGCCAGTTGTGTGAAGAGCCACAAAGATGATGAAGGGACCCTATGAGGAATAGCTGAACCAGCTGTGACTGTTTAGCCTAGAGAAGGCTCAGGAGGATCTTGTCATTGTACATAAATACCTAAAGGAGGTACAAAAAGGAAGGAGCCAGGCTCTGCAAAGAGTCACGACAAGGGATACAAAGTGAAACACAGGAAGATGCCTGTGACTATTAGATACCTCTTTCACTGTGAGGGTGACCAAGCACTGGAACAGGTCACAGAAGGAGGTTCTGAGGTCTTTTTCCTTGGGGTTGTGCAAAAACCATCTTGACGCAGTTCTGGGCAACCAGCTCTACCTTGTGAGGCAGCCCTGCTTGAGCAGGAAGCAGGGTGGACAAGATAACCTCCACAGGTCCCTCTCAACTTCAACAGTCCTGTGATTATCTGAATGAAATATTTCATTTTATGTTAATATGGGAATATTCTTGTAGTAGGTCTGTGAACCATGAAGCTTCTCTTTATATGGTGCTATTTTGATAGGTTTTCCTTGGTAAATTTTTCCCAATTGAGTACATATTTCAGTACCTATTATCTGTATTAAAATTAAAAGCTCATCCCGTGCTGTACGTACAAAGGACCTAGCATTCCCACATAGGATAGTATGTGAAAAGTCTTTTAAGCTGTGATTTAATGTAGCTATTAGGGAAATAAAAAGCTTACATCACTCATGTCTTTAATAGTGTTTTCCATTTTTATAATAATACTTACTGCCAAACTAAAAAGAGTAAGATGTTCTTTTTATACAAAGTTTCTTGTAGCAAAACCACTTTGAGCACATTTCACATTCCATGGCTAAAAAATAGCAATCAGCCTTTCCATGTGTAGACATGTCACTGAAACCAGTTAGTCATGAAGAAATATCTTGTGGCAGGCTAATAATTTGCGCACAATGTTGTGTACAGTATTATGATACACAATTATACTTTGATATGTAGGATTGGAGATCATAGAGGAAAAAACAGGTCTTACAACAGATATGTGTAGAGAGACATTTTATTGCAAAAAATAGCAAATGTCTTAGGAACACAAACCAGTGAGTTATTAAAAGCTTCATAGCAAAATATTTAGCCAACTCTGTTACAATATATAGGCTTGAGGTTCTAACAGTTAACACTATGCCTCAACTTACTGAGCAAGTAATGCTCCTGATACATAAACATTGCACAGTTGAAATACAGAGCTGAATATTAAAAATTTAAAAAAAAAAAGGGTATTTTCTCCTCGATCTTTCATAATTTAAGCAATTGAGAAATTACAATATTTTAATGAGCTTGATTCTTTTTGGGAAAAGCCATTAAAAATAATTCCTGAGTATTTAGGATAAGTGAATATATCAAATCCAACCAATTAAGACCAACATTTGTTGGGTGAGACTTGCAGCTTTGAAGGGGCATTCTCTAGCATGGCTGTAATGGCAGGATCATGGCCTAAACAGCAATGAAATACATGAAATCCTTCTGATATACACATTCCAATTCTCCTTTTCCTTAGCAATAGCCTACAACTGTCAACTGTGAAGCTTGCTTCGCTGAGAAAAAGATTGTTCTAAATGTCAATTCCTTTTGCCAAGTCTTGTATGCAAATTGACACAGCTAAGCCTTCAGTAAACCATCACACGAATAATTATGTCAAATATATAACTCAAAATTTAGGCAAGGGCTTTTCATACTATGTTAGTATATGTATTAAATTGTATGCTTTGTATCAGTATTTTGAACACAGAGATCTAGTTATTTAGCAGACTGTTATTGAAATGAGAGGCAATATATTAATTCTCTACTATTGTCTTCAGATGCAAGTTACAATATCATCTTATTATAGAATATGTTTCTAAAATCCTGTTGGCATTCATCATCTTCCTAAGATTTTAATTGAATCTATTTTGATTTTAAAACTGCTGCCAATCAAAGTGGTTTAGAGACTTAATCCCAGAAAAAAATTTTAGATTTCTTACTTTATATATGCTTTTCCAGAGTTACAGGATTAAATTACAATGGATGTAGAAAGATTATTGCACAAAGCATAGTTAATAATTCACAACACTGGTATATTCAGCTTGGTCAATTACAGTGAATTCACAAAAATGGTTTTATTATATCCACTCTTTTCTATCCACCCACCCCAGTATGTAAACAAGTTTCTTACAATGACAATGGCAAGACTGCAGTTATTGAGATGTACTGCATGTGAAAGACAACACTTAGGAATAAAGGCCTGGATTAAAAAATTCCAGTATGTGCTCCTGCTCACTTCCCATTCTAGATCACGAGACTACTGCTTTCAGTTTCCTGCAGTCTTTAAATCAAGAGAACTTACAGGTAAATTGAGCTTTTTTCCTAATGTGGTCTCCTGGAGTCAAATTGGTGAAAAGTAACATGCGTATATAGAACAAAAGAGATAATGACTCGGGAATAATTGGAATCAGTCATAACAAGACCGAACAATGATAATGTACAGTATTGCAGCCAAATGTTACTAAGACAAGAAATTATTGGTATTACAAAGATGAAGATCTCTGTTCGCACAAGCCAATTTTAATGGGCTATTAAGCATTTGGTTAAGAACACGTTTGTACAGTCTCACTGAAAAGGAAATGCTTGTCAAAATGCTTTTTTAAAAAATACCATATGACATCTTCTAAATTGCAATTTAAATATTAAAATCTTGTTTCAGAAGTTCCTCGCTTCAGGTTGTTACTCAAAAACTCATCATGTTCAAAACTCAAATTATTATGAGATCTTGATATCATGAGAAGCTTTTCCTTATTAGTAAAGTCTTTCTTGACTGCTGCTTGTGGCACAAGTAACCTATCCATTGGGTCCTCTTTGTTTTCTAGTTTCATATAGCCTTTACTGTTGCTCCGATCCAGTCTGGGCCAGCTGGGGTGTTTCCTTTGTTCAGCTTGGACAGTGAGCGTAGACGGACCCCTGTCCAAGTCCAGGGACTTAGAATGTGAAGACAGAAGATGCAAAGATGTGTTGGAACCAAACTGCTTCCTGGCAGCACCAGGAGATAAAAGCTTTCCTGTGCTTGGTCCAAGAGCCATAGAAGATTTGAACGGATCAGATGGAGCGTCCACAAATGAATTGTGCCGTGGCAACATGGAAGCGGCCGGTCTGTAGGATTCATTGGTATCAGTTAGTGGAATGGCCAGAGAATCCATTGACAGATTTCTAGACTGACTCCTGGTGATCTCTGAGTCCTCAGTTATGTTGTCTATACTGGGTTCATCAATAACACAGTTATTCAGTTTAATGACTGGCAGTGTGAAAGCACTAATGGAAGAAGATACAATAGATTTTGTTTCACACTTTATAGAGTTAGTGTTTTTGTCATCTGAAGCCTTGCTGGAGTGAGGATAAAGTCCAAAGACTGAACCAGACTGCTCAGCCAGCAGAGGTGGGAGGAGGCTACTAGTGGTCCTATCTTCATTTAGGGTAATCTCATCTTCTTCAGCAGAACTATCCATTCTAAGATTACTCTTGAAGCCAGAGAAAGGTGCAACTGTGTTCGCAGCCAGCCGTGACGCACAGGAGCTCCCGCTGTGCTGGAGTTCTCCTTCCCCCAACAAGCCAGTGAAGGCACCACTCAGCTGCTTCTGTTCCCTGATCCTCAGGGTGTGGATGTCTATTACAGTGGAGTATATGTCTCTCATGTGTATTATTTTTGTTTCCTTGTCACGGTTTTCATGCAGAATGGCATTTGCACAAATAAAAATGAAGATTCCAATGCCCATAGTGAAAGGGCCCAGCATTTTCATCTTATCCGAGTGCACGTGCTGTTCAAAGAAGCGAAGTAAAATGCTTCCTTGGCTTCTCGAGGTCCGGGTTTCATTTACAGATGGATTATCTTCAGATCCTAGCAGCTGTTCCTTCTGGGGCCAGTATCCAAGGATGGCCATGGCAATTCCAAAGAATGCAATAAGCACTCCCAAAACAAGAAAGAATCCTGATGGAGAATAGAGACGGATTTTGCCCCTGACAATTACTACATCTGTCCTAGGTCGGCGTCTAACTGGTTTCTTCTCTTCAGGAACTTGTACTCCAGCAAGATTTACATGTTGCTGAGATCTGGCAGAGTCTTGCCTTTTTAAGGCAGCCAGTCCTGTTATGACTCCTCCAGTTGCTATCATAGTTCTATATTATGCCCTGGAGAATAAAAGAAAAAAAAAAGCAGAAATATTGAGGCAAGCAAAGGTTGTCTCTACAAATATAAATAGCATTTTGTTAATATGCAAATATTTATTGATAATTAAAACACTCCTGACTATTAAAAAAGCTACTACTATAGCTCCGGTTGTGACATAGTAGCAGTTTTGAGATTCACATGGTATCCTAAAAAAAATTATTTTCCAGAAGTCCTTTTTCACTGTAAATATAGACAATTTAGCTTCTATCAGTGATACAGACAGTAAAGCTAGTGCTCTTAGTGGTGATATATCAGGACTATAGATAAAATATCCAGAAACTTTAACAGATAATTTATCTCTGGACTCATCTGCAGGAAAGTCAATAATATATTATTACTTTGTTGATTATTTTAGCACTTTAGCTACTAGCTCTTTTTAAAACTTCTAAGACTGTGAATACAGTAAATTCTACATTTCCCCTTCAAGAGATCTTTCCTGATAGATTTCAGCTTATATTCATACATATTATTTACATCATTTAAATAGGCTTTTATTAAGTCTATTCAGATTACCTGATTCTCAGCTAGAGAATAATTTTTGCCTTTTTTAATAATGCTGATCCTCACATATCGAGATATTTCCCTCCCAGCCCACTTGTTCCTCTAGAACTACAGGTCAAAAACCTCAGTTAAATCTTATCAGACAAGAAATTTTCATAAATTTCAAATTAATAATTTCAAATTTTCTTAATTTTAGAGGAAATTTTATTTCATTTTAAACTTACTTTGGTATCTGATGTCTATTACATAAGAAAAATTAACCAGCAAGAGTTTAAAAGAGAAAGCCCTATTTGATGGTTTTTTATGAGCAAAAGTAACACATGAAACAACACAGTTCATTATAATTTTCTTTTAAAAGGCATTTTTGACTCAAAAATAGTTTCTGTGCTCAATTAACTAGTATTAGAATTAATGAGAGATTATATTATAGAGTAAAATTAAGATACTCTAAGTTAGGTATGAAAAAATTATGTCCTCTTTGGCAGTGTTATTATGCTCAGAGATAAAGAAAGGCTGACAGCCTGTTGCAGAGGAAAAGGCTCTGTGTCAAAGCTGGGGGTGGTTTAAGAAGCAAAACCAAAGCGGGACTGAGTGAAAAAAGTGAGGTGCTGAAAAGGAGAGGTAAAGCAAATTGGTGACTGGTTGCAATTTACAGGAAGTGATTTTCATCAGTTCTCTCAAACTTATAATTTTGTTTTAAATTTTAGCAGTGTATCTCTGGGGGAAAAAAAAAAAATCTCTTGTGTTAGGAAAACCAGACAAGGCTGTTATGATATGACACTATCACAGATTTCCAACACTGTAAGCAGGTGTCACATAAAAACATCTACAAAAAGCAGTCGGCCCAACCCCCCAAATATGAATTGGATTATGAAATTAATATGGCATTTGAAATAGGTGGCCAAGTGTAAGGAAACTGGAAACAGCAATTCCAATGACAGAGAGAACTAATAACAACCTGAACTCCCTCCTTGCACCCTCACTATTAAAGCACAGAGGGCTTCCTCTCTTTCTGGGAACCCTTTCCTTTATGAGGGAAAGACTTGAAAAGGTCTAGACTGCTAAATATACTGCATTTTCTGATTTTTTGCAAGAGAAATAATAATATTACTCCAAAAATCTCAGAAATTTCACTTGTACTCTCAGGCTTCATGTTCCTAATCTCGCTGGGAATTTTCAGGCTGTAATTCATTTCCTTTTTGATGTTACCTGGACAATTTCCATACTTCAGTGCAAATTAAAGTTTTGAATGCTTCATAATTTTTTTTCTTTAAGATAACAATTTTAAAATACCCCCAAACAAGTTATTTGACATTCATCATCTTTGAAACTTTCTCATATGCTTACATATTTCTGGGTTTTGGCCAAAAGAAAAGTTCATTATTAAAAAAAAAATGTTTTGAATATCTGGTCAGCAATAAACAGAACTTAGTAATTATAAAATATGTTGTACTTTGTACTCAATTAAATGTAATTAGTTTTCTCTGTGAAATAAATAAAGATAATTACAGCACATCTTTACTGAAATGTAAAATAATTTAGCTATAATCTTGTTTGTTCCATTAATCTTTTACAATTGCCAGACCTTTGTGGTCAGTGAAGAGTTTCCATATTCATGTGGTATTTTACAGGCACATATGAACCCACTCTGTTCCTTCTCAGGGCTGCCAAGGAAGTACACAGGTACAGCAGTTTAGTGCTAAATTCATACTGTGCCTGTTGGCAGGATTTGCTATTTTGTGTACTGTTCTGTGCTTATCACAGCTACCTGAATTGCACCAAAGGGTGGACAGAATAAGCTTACATCTACTTGCTAAATATTTTAAACATACCTCTAGCAAGACCTCCCCTCTAACTCCAAAAAGTAGAGCAAATAAAAAGATGCTTAAGAATTACATCTTCAGATATTTTTCTCTAGAAAGTTCTCATTTGCAAATTTTGCAGAAACTGGGAAACCATTACCTCAGTTTCATTATTACCTACTACTTGAAGGACAGAAATTGAGATTTCTGGAAGTGAGAGAGAAAGCAAGATCTCTCAAGGCACACAGCCGGGTTCCAAACCATTCTATGATTCTGTGATTTCAGGGGAACACATTCCTCTGTTCCTTTTAACTGCATCAGAAATTGGGCTCAGGGGAGGAAAACAGTCTGGCTGCCAAAAGGTACAAGCTTATTTTGTACATAGGAAGAGTCTCTTTCATATTTCTTGAGTTAACATCAATATTATTGTACTTTCTTTCACAAAAAAATCCCAATCAGGTTCGTAAATAATAATTCCTAATGAGCCAATTTTGATCTCTTCTGCATCTAATAAAATCAATAGTGTTAAAATACATAATGGTATGAGATGGTTTCACTTCATGCTGACAGCTTTATCAAACCAATTACAATGAAGTGCATATTAAGCTGAAAACCATATTTTAGAAAAATACTGTATTTATAATAGATATTGTAGATACCTATGATTTATTCTGCAAATCTCTTTAGCTTTGTCACACAACAGGCATACTATGAGTGCTGCTCAATAAATGCTGTTTAAAATAGAAATGGATTGGTGGAGTTCTGCCCTTCCATCCTTGAGGGAGGCCCACCAGAAGTCAGAGGACTCCCATGCACTGTCAGGCAATAGGAGGACACCTGCTGGATGAAGGGGAGTGGAAATGGGTTCCTATTTGGGGAGGTTATAAAAATTCCTGCCGACCCCCATCACCTACCCAGGTGCCACTTTAGAATAGGTATGCAGCCCTGGATCTAGATGGTCAGCCAGATGACACAGAAGAAAATGATCTGCCCAGTGAGCCTCCGATTATCAGAACTGTACATGCAATTTCTCTGTAGTTTAACTTGATGTAAAGCTTTCTGAGAAGTTTGGTTCTTGTGTATCAGCAAAAAATTAAACATTACTGCAGTAAGAAGTAGCATGTGACAGAATCTGGTTTCTATTACTGTAGCATTTCCTATTTCAGCTTCTTAGGAAATTTATTCCCCAGCAGTATTTGATTTGTTATCATTTAAGTTACTAAATTTTGAATTTTAACACAACCACAAATTTTAATATCAGGGAAAGTTTCTTTCCCATTTAAAAACCTAGAGTCTCAGAAATGAAGGACGTGACAGATTGCTTACTCATAAAATGTTTCTCATAATCAAGAATGCAAATGACAAAATCATAAGAGAAATTAAGACTTAAGTGAGTAAACAAATTCATATTAAGCTGTATTTAACACATCTATACTTTCTTTTGATGAACAATGTATACATATCAATATGTTATCTGTGCATAGATGTTGTCATCTGGTACAATCTGTTCTATTCCAAGGGTAAAAATATCCATCTGTACAGGCCCAAAGGGATTAATCATTCTGGTAGAGATAATACAGCAATAGCCAAACAGAGAGTAGTTCCACAAGAAGCAGAGAAAACCATCTCAAATTACAATTTTATTTAGCAGCAGTTTTTTGTTTAGCAGAGTTTAACAAGCAGCCCCCTCCAACAGCCCAACACCAACAGGACCACCTTACCTTACCACCTCCCTTCTCCTATCTATTCATCATAACATGATTTGGCTGAACAGATTTTAAAAAAACAAAGCAAGGAAGCAAAAAACATCCTCTGCATTCATGATTATGGGATATTTTAAGTGTACTTTAATTGATAATAGGTGAGAAGAAAAGAAAACATGTGGAATGTGGTACTAAAAATCTTCATAACTTCAGCTGGTATTTCAAAGTTATGCTAGCAAAAGCCAAGGGTGTCACATTTAAAACATTAAAGCTTTGAAATTTTCAGGTGAATCCAACCCAACTCCCTTTAATGGCATCTCTTCTAGGCTGTAAAGGGATAAGCTTAGGGACTAATCATGCCCTTTGAACCTCCTGGTTGGTCAGCTTGTGGAAGCAGGCCAAATTATACAAGCAGTTTCACAGTACAAAAAAGGAAAGTCAAGCTGCCCACAGATCAGGCATGGCAAGAGCACCGATGTTGCCACATAAACCAGACTTGGCTCTGGGATGTCTTGGGAATCAGGGAGAATTCTCCATAACAGTAGAGATGTTTATAGAATTTAGCCAATGTACGCTAAGTGTTGTATCAGTGTACCTTGGATGTTTTGAATAGAGGCACTGTCAGAAGCTGCAGCTTGCTAACTGTCTGTCAGCATGTTTTACTTTCTGCTCTTCATATAGATCTTAATAAATAATTATATTTTTAGCTTTCTGATTGATGTAGTCTATGTAGATCAATTGCCTGACACAGCACAAACTCTCCAACCACACACCGGGGTGTCCAAGTTACAGCAGTAAGCAGAAAGTAGGTAGACCAGCTGTACCAAAAAGTCTGCATTTGCTTTACAATAGTAACGTAAACAGTCAAATCTTTGAACCATAACTGAAAAAGAAAAGCTTGCTATTAAGAACACATCTGTTGGGAAATTTGAAATTCTGACAATGATCCAGTTAAAAATCTAGATCTGGCAGTGGATCTCAAATCTGCACTGTATTGGTCAAAGCAAGACCATAGGGGCCCAGCAGTCACCTCTGCAGAATCTGTGAAAGACCACTTTGCATAGCACATCAGAACTTTTTCATTGTCTGACAGTACAAATCTGGGAACTCAAACAAACTAAAAAAGGAAAATTAACTTTAAAAAAACAAGCCCAGGCTTTTATGAAAGTTCTGACATCTCATTTTTATACATATTTCTGTAACTATACTGTGTCATTTTGAAACGCATACAAAGAGATACCTTTGCATTGTACAAAGGGTCACAGCTCCTTTCTTTCAAAGTGAATTGGATGGAAATTTCAGTTGTGGAAGGTATTTGAAGGAGACACATTGAATCCATAGTGGATATATCAAATATCTATTTGCATTCAGATTCATTCTACTTCATTAGTAAACCTGGACTATGGCGCTCCCAGTCATGATCGTTATGACAGTCCACTGCCTTCTACTAAAGCACAGCAAGGAAAGTATGAGTATGCCTGTGAGTAACCTTACTTCCTAACCTAGCTTTCCTCAAGCTCTTATACTGTCTGCATAAAAAATCAGTGAAAAGATTATAAAATTACACCAAATCACAGCTATTACAATAAGAAAGCTTTGACTCTCCACTATTTATCTTTTTTTTTTTGGGGGGGGGGGGGTCATGAAACTCATATCAAACCACCAAATTAGTCTAATGAGGTTATACTTAATTACTATTAAGTAATTCTCTCAGCTGGTCAGGGACCAGACCTTTCTTAAGTCATACAACTGATCAATACCCAAGTCTTCACAATGACTCAGTTTCTGTTGGCAGTACCCTCTCTTCTCCTTAAAAATCTTTTTCTCTCCTTCAAGGGGAGAAAGTTCCTTCCTTTATCCAGTTTTCACCTCTTGTGTGTGTCATTGTCTCATGTCCTGAAACCATTTGCTTGGTTCTGGCTCTTGATCACTCTTTGTAGGTACCAGGGGTTGGTACTTTCTCCTCGCAGAGCCGCCTTTTCTCCAGGGCTGAATCCGCCCCCTCTCAGATCAGCCTTTTCTCAGAAGACAGCTTCAGGTCCTGGCCTCCCTGCAGCCCCATGCTGAACTTAATCCAGTCTGAAAATATCTTTCTTCACACTTTATCAATATGAAATTCCTTTTTTTGAAACCACCAGGGCTTTTATTTGGCTCTAAACTAATGTGAAATAATAAAGCAATAACTAGGGAATTTGAACCAAAAATTGCAAACTTAAAAATACCGATAAATATAATTGTAGGGTGAGGGTGCCTGATACTCAGATTTGGAGAGTGCTGTGACTCCATAGTTTAAATCACAGCGAAGAAAAATCCCTTTTGAATTACTTCATCACTTACTGTACCTGCCATATACATTAATTATTCCAACTATTATGCCAAGGTCAAATGTAAGGTGAACACCCAGCAATACTGCCTAAAGATGAATGCCTGAGCTGCTTATCCTCTTTGCTATTATTTCTCCTTCAGCCTGATCCTTTCAGTGGGTCATATATTATAATTCTGTGCAAAATCAGCAACATTCAATATTGGCAGCATTACACAGAGCTCGTTAGCTACTCACAAAAGCACAGAACACACATCAAAGAGGGAAAGAAGTAACCTGAGTTTCTATATTTTGTTTTCAAGACGCTGCCCTTTGACTTGGCCTAGATTTGGTCTGCCAACTTTTGCCTGGCCCAGTTGAACTAATTTTTTAATTTGCTCCATCCACAACTATGTCTACTGGACACTGCAATAGATCAGGTGTGAGTCTAGAGAAGCCATGGATTTTACCAAAGTAAAACCCACAAAACATGAGGTTACTGTCAGGTCTCCTATGTCTCGAACTGCTTTCCAGTCATTATACAGTGAACCAAACATTCTCATAGGTCACAACACACCTGTCTCACACAGTGTAAATCCACCTCTGTCATGGGTAAACAGTCCTGAATTCCCAGCTGTCCGTCTCTCTTTATCTGTACTATTTTGGCTAAAGTCCTAGATGATGAACTAAAGAAACACAAGATCTCAGGCACTGCATGTCCTTATTTGTGGAATGCTTACATAACCTCTGTATCCACTGTATTAAATTATCAGTAAATTCAGAGCTGTAACTTGTTTTCAGAAGTGCACACCTATAACTTCTTTACTTAGGCATAAGAATTTCCATTTCCTATGCACAGATACATCACATCTTGTTCCAGAATCTATGACAGAGCTACAGAAAAAAGTAAGGAACTAAAAAAAGATCGGGGAAACGAAAACGGCAAGTAGCTTTATAAGATGTGAAGAAAAGTTGTTTTAAATGTGAATGATTAATAACTTTTAAAAATTTTCTTCCTAGAAGAAAAAAAATTGTCAGAATGCAAATATAATCCTTTGAACACAAAAATAAAAACTTGATAACAAGATTTTACTGGTGCTTTTATTTGCTTTCATTATCCAGTTTGCCAGAGTGTTTCTCTTAAAAAACAGCTAGGTTTTTAATTCTAAATTGAGCAAGGTGATAACTGCCCTTAATGACTGAAGTGACAAAATCTGTTTCCAAGCTATTTTAGCCTTTAGTTTGTGTAAACCCATTTTGTAGTGAAAATCAGTACTACAAATAGAAGCAGATATTGGCTGTTTAGCCAAATACTGATCATTATATTAGATACTTTTGTCCATTCAGATTATTAGAGTTCATATTCAGTAAACAGAAATCCTGGTTTATATATGTCTAGAGAGAAGTAGAATATTTTAAATCTTTTATACCATGCAATCTGTCACTTTCAGTATCAACAGAAAATAAAGCATTTTATTGAAAATAATCACTTTATAAGTACAATCTAATTTAAAATGTGTGAAAGAAGCATGCGGATATTTATGCATTCAATTTTTTTTTTTTTATCCTTTAGACATCACCAAGAAAAAAAGGAGCTTCTTTTAGAAGAAAATAAAAATTTTGAGGTAATACTAGCTTATCAACCCTACAACTCAAATCCAAAATGCTCAGAACTAATCTAAATTCTGAAGCAAGTTCACACAATGCAGATTAGAGACCAGTCATCAACCACAAGTCAGGAAACAAATTTAATAAAGGTCTCTAGATGTTTCTGAAAGGCTGAATGTGTAAAAGCAGAGTAAAAGATATGTTCTCTGTAGTCTGCTGCAAAACAAAAGCATGACTACACACTCCAGAGTTCAGCACACCAAAAACCTCAGTTTTCTAATAAATAAAACCCATGACACAAGATTGGAAATGTTAGGAAATACCTTAATTTTCAAGGAGTAGGACTGCTGGTTCTTCAAATCTTACACACAACATTTTTAATAATACAGTGACTGACACTTGGTGTGGAGGTAAAAGCACAGCAATGCTGGGGCATTCTGGCTACCATTTTACACTTGCATATCATCCACCTTAACTAGCAATATGTTACTTGATTTAATCAGAGGCAAAATCTCCAGTCTGGACACACACCTAATGTAGGAAGTGAGAAGCTCAAGACTAAACACCAAACAAATGTTCTTATCTGCAGTACATGCTCAGTTAATCATGTTAATTTGCAGGTTCTAACAACTGTAATTTCCCACTGCATACAAGTCCAATGACTGTAAGATCAAATAGTACCAGGAACAAAATTAAATAAGTATTTCACAGAAGGTTTAAGTAATATCCATATTAGATATGAAATCAAATCTATTTGCTCCACAACTAAAATGTCTGAGCAACACCTTTGCCCTGACCTAGAAAATACTTCCTGTTCTGTTAAACATGCAAACTCAAAGGAGCAGGAGTTAGCATGCTGTGTTTACTGTCAAAAGACTAGGACCAACTTTTTAAACATAAATAATGCCAGAGTCTAACTCTGGAGTATTTAGTTATTGATACTGTGTGTAATTGTATTAGAAGATCTCAGTGTGTGACACAGGTACAAAAATTGTGTTGAGTGCTCAACAGAACTTCAGGACCTAGGACCAAAAAGTAACTGTGAAAGCCACAGACCTACCCCTGCTACTTGTCCGTTAAGCCCAGCAATTTAATTTTTAATTAGTGGCCAAGATACTTGTCTGGGAATTGAGGTGTCCCATATGGCTGTCCCCTCCACCAGCAGGAGACTTTTTTCCAATCTCGTTAATAAACTCCATGCAAGGGGTCTTTAGAAGGACAACTGGAATTTGGGGTCCCTGAGCACCCCAGCCACAAGGTGTGAGTGCTTATATGGCCAAGAGAAGTAGGCCAAGAGAAGTATTTGCCATGGCACAACTGTGACCCTAAGCTATCGTTACACTCACCTTGTCTGTCATTTCCTTCTGAAAATGTGGGTCAGCATTAGCATGTCTTTTACACTGAAGGCCTTCATGGAAGTTAATCTACTCTGCCAAGTGGCAACACAAATCAGTCCCTCCTAAGGTCTCTGTTGTTACAGCTAGCAAGGTCACAGTACCTGAGCTGTCACACTTAAAGACAATTCCAGCATCTTAACACTAATCTTTGGTGATTCAGAGGTACAGGTGGACTCTCAATTACAATACCATTATATTCATTCACAGGGGCAGAAAAATCAGTACATGAGGTTTAGGTTATTCTATGTCAGCAAATAAATTAGGCTATCATCATCTTACAGCTATCATAAGGACATTAATAATGGAGTGAAAATTTTCTTGTGTCTCAAGAATCCCACAACAATAAGCAAACTGGTATATATGGTGTTATTTCCAGCATGTCAACAGCAGTTTCAAATGCTAGGTACAAAAAAGGGATAGTCAAGCACTATTTTATAAAGAATGGAAAACATACTTCAAAAATACTTCTGGTATACCACACAGTCAAACTTTTTTGTCCATTTATGGATCTCAGAGAAATAAATTATTATTAAATTAACAGTAAACCTCAATTATGTCTTCAACTGCAGACTAGAATGATCCTGCCAGACATCCACATGGGGGCATCAGTAGAACCTGTAAGCATCCACACTGCTACTCAGCCTGTTGACAGCAAAACGCCAGTTACGAAGTACAGACAAGAGAAGCAGTTTCAAGACACAGATTAGTATTTTACATGTGTAAAACAACAGAAATGTCAATATAATGCCACTTCCGTTATGCATATTATCCATCAAAACAATTTCTTCTGTAATTGTAATCAGCTCCATTATCACCTACATTATAATAACCACTATCTTTGTAGTACCCAAAACTAAGGGTACTGTGAAGAGGAGGAACCCGCTGGGAGCGAAGTAACTTAGGAGCAGTGAGTCACTAAGAGGAAGACATGCTGAAACACTGTGGACCAAATTTACAGAACTAAATCCTAAGCTTTGGTAGCAGAATTCACTTATACAGGATACATGACTTGCAAAGTAAACTCCTTTTTTTTTTTCTTTTACCATCAAAAATCTGTGAACATTATTGGGGGTTAAAGCCAAACAATTCCTTGGTAGCACATGAAGAAAGGCCAGCTAAACAGAGCAGAATAACTACCTCCTCACTTCTGCGTGTGTCTAGAATGTCCAAGTGTTCACATAGAGGACTTCCCATATAGCACATAACTTGTGACCTTTAGAAAGCCTGCCTGCCACACCTCAGACACCTATACTCCATACTGCTGCCCTACATTTTAAACATATACAGTTCATCCATAGGACCAAGTCAGCGGAAATATGTCTGAATTGCTCTTACATCATTTTACCTCTATGAATCAGCATATGCCTGTCCTGCTGTTTTGCAGAAAACCACCTTCCTCCAGTTGTTCCAGGAAGATTGAATCCCTAACAGAGAGCTTGCAGAACAGTAGGCTGCCAGGTCTTAGGAAAATTAGAATATTTCTAGCACATGAGGAATGATAAACAGTAGTGCTAGCTAAGGCATGGTGGTGCCCTAGTTAATGGCCTATTAATGGATGCACTGCTGATAGCATGCTGGCTTGTCCGGTGTGTTGTGCATTTTCAGTGCCCACCATTTGTAAAGCCTATATATCTGTTTTTTAACATATTTTGCCCACCCTGTAATTGCTCATGTAATTTAAAACATTATTTCAGCTGACTCATGTGATCATGACAGATGTCAACACTGACTGATGCTAGGTAACATTTTAATTTAGGAGGAGATGCAAACTATTGCATTATAGATTGCTATTTCTTCACAAAGAGCTGCAGTACTTTTTTTTTGCTCCTTGGGGTCCTCATTTACTTTATTGTTACATCACCTCATGCCATTAACATTTTACTCACTTTGCTTTAGCCTGATACAGTCATTGTTAATTAAAGTGATAAATATCAGTTCACTTTAATGAAATTTCTCCTGACTTATACAAAGCCAGTATAATGTTCAAAATCAAGCCTTACAAATTAGGCACATTTAAACTAAAATGAATGCATAACCACGATTATTTGAGGCACCGTGTTAAAAACTGTTTATCTGTGATACAAATATAGACAGCATAAACTATTAAGAGATGATTCCAGCTAGAAGTTAAAAGTCCAAAAGACAGAAAAGGTACTCAAGTTTTTTTCCAGTTAGTGTAAAATTTACATTTCTGGCTTTAGAATCTTCTCAGATAATCAGAGAATATTTGTAGCTGTCAGTCAGTCTGGTATGTCTAAACATTTTGCCAAATTTCTGATCACATTGCTGAGGAGAAAAGAAAGTAAGGGTCAGGAAAACTTAGCAGACAAATGAATGACAACAGATACAGTATGGGTTACTCTGAAAATGAAAGCTTTTTATTTTTTCTTTTAAGAAACTACTGCAAAACTGCTAACTGTGTAAAAACAGGTGAAGAAATGGGGAGAGGGAGATTAAGCTGAAAGGGTAGCTACAGGAAGCTGTCAGCAGCTCACCATAAAGTTTTCAGTTCAGAGTGTAGGGGAAATACAATGACATCAGTAAATTACTTTTTCAGAAGAAGGCTAGCAACATGCTGCCAAATTACTTCTAATTTATTTAGGCAGTTAAAGCATCACGTAAAAGCAACACTAAAATTATCTGTGCATATTTGAAGGCATTCTCTAAAATTCACAGAAAACATACAGAACACTTTTAAACAAATCTTTTATTTATGATTCCTCTTTGTTCGCAGTTGCATTCAAAGGTCACAATTCAATGCATATTCCTCCTAGAGGAAATACGGCAGCAATGCTAATGTAAGTATGGAGTGTAAGAGGCAGCTTAAAAATACAACAGACATTATGGAACAGTTGAGACTGTCCAGATTAGTCTGACCAGAGCATGCCTGAAGTGTAACCAGCCTCCAGTTTTGTGAGATACTGTCACAATGTGCCCATTCTGAACACAGGTATTCTAATCTCTTTCACTTCCTTATGAAAACCTCAAGGGCTTTGATTCTGCTGAAAAGGCACTTCCTAGAAAATCATAGGTAAAGTAAATGGCTTGGTCAGCTAGAGTAGTCTGAATATGTATATATTTATACAAGAGTTCGAGTTCATTATGTGACTAAAATGTGAATAAAGTAATTATTACTTTAACAGCAATGAAAGAAAAGCAGTAACAGTACAGTAAGCCAGAATACCTGATAAAATAAAAGGACAGCTGCTTTTTTTTTTTTTCTAAAACTATGCCCAAGAATTAGCAGAGCAAATATCAAAAGGAAAAAGTTCTGTACAATGGAGCTCATGAACTGAGTTTGACATTTGAAATAGTGGCTGATAGAGCTGCAAACACTGAGGACCACACAAAGTGAATAAAGAGGTAGAGGAGCGTGCAGAAGGATGAACCAGATCATGCAACTATGCGCAAAGAGCCTGGAATGTCAGAGATAGAATGCAATTTAACCAAGGCAAATGCCAAAAAAATTAAGATAACAAATGCAAACATGGTAGAAAGCAAGGAAAAAAATCAAACCAACAAAGATACCTATGCAAGCAATGAAAAAACATGACAGATGATAACAACATCAAAAGGGAAAGTAAAAAAAGCATCTGGTTATGAGAACTGTTTGATTTGTAGGAAATATGTAAGGTCTGTGGGAGTTAACTAGTCAGATACACTTGCAGCTTCTGGCATATTTGGCAGCTGATCACATCCTCCAGGTTCAGCTGGAGGACAAGATTTTACAGAACAAGAATCTCCTTTTCCTTTCACATCACATCACAGTTCTTTCTTTATAGAAAGGATCTACTATCACTGGCTCAGAGGGCAAAATAATCACTTCTCAAGTGTTTTATTTAGACTTCTCATTTAGGCTTTTCATTTATTCTTTCATTTTCCTGATCCTAGGGCATCAGTAAGACACCAGCAAGTAGTAAGAAGGCTTGCTGTAGGCCTCTCAGAAGGCATGGACTGCTCTATGCTTGTTCAGTCTAGCCAACTAGCATAGCCACCATCGGACAAAGTGTGTCATAAGCCCCCCAGCCTCAGACACACCACCAGGTTGCCCTGAAACACATGCATATAGCTTCTCAGACTGCCTTGACATCCCAGGGTGTGGTTCTAAGAGAGGCACATTCCAACTGAGAGCATTTTGGGTTGCTGCAAAGTCTGATGCTTCTGCCTTTCAAATAACTGTGAATTTGAGAAAAGGTTCAACACAAGCCTTTGGCAATTTTTCACAGCTGAGTTGATGAGTGGGTGAAGGAATGGGTCAGAACAGAGGGCACTCACATTTCTCCTGCAGCCAATGAAAGCTAAATTCAGAAGTTGCCTACTACATAACTTGAAATATAATTTCTGAACTGTCAAAAAACAGGATAGACCATTTGGTATTTTTATTGTTGTTAAGATTGGCAAATGTCTATTTGTTGCAATGTTTTATTCAGGATATTTGAAGGATCCCTGATGCAAACTGCAACCATGAATACTCTGAGCACTTCAGACTGGCTAAAAGCCATGTCTAGATTTTTCATGTGGACAGTCCACTTCCATATAGCTCCAAGTCACATTTTCCAAGCTTCAGAAAGATGCTTGTATAGCAGACCTCTATTATATGCTTACTGATAACATGTGGCAGCCTTGTGTCACTCAGACAGAAGGAGCCTTCCCCATCCTAGGAATAGTCAGTGACAATATTGACCCTGATGGTTTCCCAAGGGCTGTTACTACATGCCTCTGCCATAACAGGAGCACAGCATTCAGCTCATCACCTCCAGACATGCTGAAAGGAGAGAGACAATACTAGGAACTGTAGCTGACTTAGATCTCCAAACACAAACCCAACTATTGTTCACCCTTCCTAACTTTTCAGTTCAAAATCGGCATGTAAATGAAATCTAGCCTGAAAACCCCCCCTGAGCAGCAAAATAATGTACCCATTTTGCAGAAAGTTTGTGTGTGCACATTATATGGAGCCAAGACCTTAGAAGACAAACCCAGATGTGTCTGCTTGCTTTGGGACTAGTGAGACAGAGCTCTAAACTAGCCTGGAAGAAATGACTGCTTCTCCAGATCATAGGTATTCCCAAAGAAGATCTCTTTTTGCATTAATAACTTTTCTTGATAAAATATTCTCACTTATATTGAAATCATTATAGAAATGTGAGTAAATAGCATTTTTATTACCATCAAAGATTCACAGAACAGTTTGGGTCAAAGTGACCTTAAAGATGTTCTTGTTCCAACCACTCTGCTGCAGACAGGGACACCTTCCAGTAGATTAGGGTGCTCAAAGTCCCATCCAACACAGCTTTAAACAATTCCTAGGATGATGAATCTACAACCTCTCTGAACAACTAGTTCCAGAGCCTCACCATCCTCACAGTGAATAATTTCTTCCTTATATGTAATTTAAATCCATTCTCTTTCAGTTTAAAGCCATCTCCCCTTGTCCTATTACTACATGTCCTTGTAAAAAGTCCCTCTCCTCCTGCTCTCCTGTAAGCCCTGTTTAAGTACTGAAGGTGCTATAAGGCTTCTCCAGAGTCTTCTCTTCTCTCAGCCTGCATTCACTGGAGAGGTGCTCCAACCCTCTGACCATCTTTTCAGCTTCCTCTGGACTCATTCCAACAGGTCATTAATCATTAACAGATGTTAATGACATCATCATCATTATCCCCTGGTGCTATAAGTACCCCATGTGATCCTGCTCAAAGAGGATCAGTATCTGTAAGAAGATTCTAATTTTCTTTTCATCTGAGGTATGATACAGGCCATGCAACTCCTAAAGCAGAACCATAGAGTCACATATACTGCTTTCAGAGTTGCTGGGACACCCGTGTCACTTTAAAAGCCTCAAGTCCTGCAAGCTCCAAGAGTAGGCCAGAAATCAAGATTCCAATGTGCCATCTTCTTCTAGCTTGAAAAAGTGCAATCCATGCATGATGCAACAATTCATGCATGGTACAGCACCATACTCCTTCTCCATTCCATTCCATTCCATTCCATTCCATTCCATTCCATTCCATTCCATTCCACTCCACTGTTGTTACACTCACAAATAAGCATAGAGACATGTGTCCTTGGTGTCAAACAGCTTTAATTGCATCACACCACCATGTAACACTCGCTCTGAAAAACATTACTGAAGAACATTGATGAAGTGCAGTACAGCCCACAGAATATTTGTATGAAACCTTCAATTTTACAGCACTTCCTGATTATCTTCTGATTTGAGCTGTGTAACCCAGCTGAGCATTAACATTGATTTTTTTGATTTAATTACAGACACTCTGGCTTAGAGAGCTGTGACATGCTGAAATTCAAATGAATAGGGCTTGCCCTGGCCTCCTCCTAATACATGCTGTGCTGATTAATCCAATCCTGTTCTGATTTTCTGCAGTGCAGGATACGTTTATCCATTCCCATTCCCTCACAATAAGTGCTGTTCACAATTTGCATCCCTGATTTACCACTGATTAACCATATGCCCCACATCAGCTTCATGTACTTCACTGAAACTGTTATCACAGAAACCTGTTGCTGTGAAAGGAATAGGGGCAGTAAGAACAAAGCACAGGGAGGGCAGACAGGAACTCAACCTGTGTTTTGAGGAAGGATTTACAGATTTAGATTTGTATAGGCTGCAAAAGGCATATATTCTTCAGAACATCTTTATTCTTATCCTTTTCTCTTGACAGCACATGTGGCTGCATTACAGCTCAGTTGTTAAGAGCCTTTATTTCATGGATAAAGTAAGTAGATTAAATCCATCCAGTGCCAATGCTACTGGCTCATGGAAGGGGTAAGAAAGAGTTGCTATTCTGAGCTAAAAAGTACTGACACATGTGTTTTACTGTAAAATCATAACCAGATCCCCTCCATACCAAAACCTACTCTTAGTCAATATAGCGACAAAGTCATGTTCAGGAATACAGCTATGAAAGTTACATCATCAACAGATTACCACCAGTAGAATTTAACCATTTCTTAAAGCCGAATATCCATTTCCTCTTTACAGAACAATTAATGCATAAAAAATCCAATGGCAAAATTTTGGAAAGTGATTCAGAACCTTTTTCAGAAATTATCTGGGAATCTTCATTCAAAATGGAAACCGAGTTCCCAAATTACTTAGGAGTTTTTGAGAGTTTTAGCCTTAGGGTCTTGAATCTACAATTACAAAAAGGTTCCTCTTCAAGCATCTAAGCATTAGATCTTCCCAGATTCAGTCTCTTAACTGGGCTATGGCTTTTTTTCTCGGATCTTACAACAGTCTTCAAATTCCTATTTACTAATCACCAAGAAATTAAGTCATGACTGTTTCCCCAGGGCAGCTGTTCCTTTTATATTTCTGCCCTATTCTCCCCATATGTCAGCCTTATAAAGACTTGGATTCCAGATTTTGATACAAGCTTTTAACTGATGAATTCCCACCTTTGCTGTTTGTATGTCTATAGGGCTTTACTGCCTAACAGTCTTTGTTGATGCAAAAAGAACAACCTTATCAAACAAGACTACAGAGATCATACTGTTCACTTCCCTAGTGTGTTTATAGAAATCGCCCTGTTATTATTTTGGGACAAAATCTTTGCATTTTTCACTCTTTATTTCAGCAGTCCAGTCTGCTTGGGGTCTTGAGTTGTATGTAAAAAGCAGATTTAAAATATGTTAAATTATGTACAAATTCAGTAGTTACTCCTTTAAATTACAGTAGGCTTTATATAGCAAGGAGGTGTGTTTGTGTGTATAAAAAACAAGCCTATTAATACAGAAGGTGTTAGCAAAATTACTACCAAAGATTCACCAGCCTTTTGCTGAAAGGATCTAATTATAAAGTCTTTCAATTTTGCTCTTTGAAAAAATCCTTCCTTGAAGTTTACAGCCCACCTGTGAACTTCTGAAGAGCTTTCTTTCCTCTAGAAAATTATAATGGAAGGGAAAAAACCCAATATATAATAAATTGACATAGAAAACAATATTTATTCTAACATATTGCTATCATAGATAGGCAGCAGCAATAGTTTATTCAAAAGCCTCTCTTGTCATCAGTGTATGTAATTTGTGGACTTAGAATCAAATGATCATCAAATGATTACACAAGTGCTACATTACTGAATGTACCATGCATTCAAGACTGATTTGCTTATACAAACAGGAAATAAACATATTAATAGTGTAAACAAATTATATTTTTTCCCCTAAACGGTCTGCCTCATTGAAACCCTGAGGCTGGTCCCACAACACAGTCCTCTTCATAGGAATCACTTCACATATAATACATTTACATTTAATATTCAACTGCTCAGAAAACATTTTGTTCTTTCTCTATACAAAACTTGAAAGAAACCTATGCTTTGTATCATGCCAACATTCAATACAATTTCTACAAATAGAAAACCACAGCACAAGAGTCACACCATGTGCCTGAGAGCATTGTCCAAACACTTGAACTCTGCCAGGCTTGGTGCTGTGACCACTTCCCTAAGGAGCCTGTTCTAGTGCCCAACCCTCTTCTGGGTGAAGAATCTTTTTGCAATATCCAACCTAAACCGCTCCTGACACAACTTCAGGACAATCCCTTGGATCCTGTCACTGGTCACAAGGGTGAGGAGATTGGTGCCTGCCCCTCTGCTTCCCCTCATATGAGGATTTTAAAGCCTATAATGAAGTCTCTCCTCTTCTCCAGACTGAACAAACAAAGTGACCTCAGCCTCTCCTCATAAGGCTTCTCCAATTGAGTGAAAATGATCATTTGATCATTTTTAAAATATTCTCTCTTTAATGCTATTCTTATCTAAAATCTAGGGATTAATCCTATTTTTAAGATACTCTGTTACTGCCATTTTAAATCCTGTTTCTTCTCCCAGGTGCTGTAAAGCAGCATAAATGGAGTCCTGAAAAGCACAAGTCAGTCTTATGTGAAGCAGCTTACAAAGTTGGGGATTTTAGCTTGGAAAAAAGGAGGCTCACGGGTGACCACATCCCTCTCTACAACTATCTGAAAAGAGATTGTAGTGTGCTGGGGGTTGACCTCTTCCATGTAACAAGTGTCAGAATGAGAGGAAAAGATCTTAAGTTGCACCAGGAAAGGTTTACATTGGATATTAGGAAAAAAAATTCACCAAGAGGGTTGTCAGACACTGGAAAAAGACTACTCAGGCTGAGTCACCAGCTCTGGAGATACATAAAAAATGTGAAGATATGGCACTTATGGATATGGTCTAGTGGTGGACTTGGCAGACTTAGGCTAATAGCTGGACTCTTAGTCAGGAGATCTTAAAGATCTTTTCCAACCTGAAGAATTCTAAGACTGAAGGGGGACTGAAGGGTATCTGAAAATGTGTATGTTAGACTGGGCTCTCTAAGAGGCAAACACACTGACTGTGATCTGCTGTTCTTTTTTGAGCTGTGCAGGAGTTCACAACTCCTGCCCAACAGGCTGTGTACATCACTACCACTCACCTACTTTACATTGTCTCAATTCAATTATTCTCAATTCCGAATAATTTTTAGTTAATAGGCAAATTTTAAGTGCTGTCTGTTACTAGATACATTTCAGAAATTAGAGCAAATCTTCAGTGAAGGTTGCTTTGACTCTAATTAGTAAAATTCCTTGAAAATATAAATATTTGTAAAGCAAAACTTCTGTTTCAGTTCTAGTCATTGGACAGAAGTGGTCTTATTGGAACCATCTTGTGGGACAGTTCTAAAACTGTAAGATCAGATTGCATACTGTACTCCTCAGGGGAACATTGTAAAAACAAAAGAAAAACTTGCAGCCAGTGAGATTTAGATGGACTGTTTGTGCTAAGCACAAACACAGATGTCTTCCTGAGTCACTGCCTGAAGCCAGGCACCCCAGATTAACAAAAATTAAATTCTCCTATCATCATAGACAAAACACAGATAAAGAACCTACTGCTTACTCTTGTAAGCCAAATATCGTACACTTAAGAGAATATCTGTTGCATAACAGCAGTGGATTTAATTAGCTTGTTTCAATAATGAATTCAATTATATTGTTTATCTGTGAACATTTATGCAAAGACATATATCTTCACATTTGCATCCTGACATGAGTAATGAAAGCACAGTGTTTTGTCTGCAACTAATTCATTTTCACTTAATACGGCAATGACTGATTAATTTCATTTTCTGGTGTGGAGGCCATCCTGGAACACAGTCAATGTTCCTTCAGAACCTCTGAACTTAATTATCTCCAAATAGAAGGTGGAGAAATGGAGATGATTTTTTTCTCTCCTTTTCTCTTTTCTTTATTTCTGAAATTACCTGCTGGGTATCAGAAGATTTTTCAAGTATTTATGGCTAAGAAAATGCTACTCTTATTGGTGCCCAAATCTCAACAAAAACTTTTAATTTTTAAGGCAAGTAAAATTCATTCTGGAAATGTCAGTTGGGATTACATTTAATGCAATTTATTTAAAATAAATTAGAAGAAAACCCCCACCTACATTTATAGTTCTGGTTCTACTTTCTTAAACTGCATATAAAACTATGATTGGCTTCTATGGAAGTTTTAGATGTGCAAGGAATAAAAAATTATATTAAAGGACATGGGCCACTTGCTAAACAGTTTGACTCAATGATCCTTGTGGGTCCCTTCCAACTTAGAATATTCTGTGAATTTGTGAATCTGTGATATCAAGTTGCTCCTCTCACAAGAAATAGTACGATGAATACCAAATAACTACACATTTCAGATTTTGAGAACAGAAATGTACAGATGTGTGTCTCAGTATGGAGCAAAGGCAGGTCTATTCATTCAATTTCTATTTTTTTCAGCTTTCCAAGTATTCTCACACCACTGCCAAAACATTTTTCCATTCCACAATTATGGAACACAATCTCAAACACATGACTGAAAAATAATAAATCAGGTGTGATGGCTGTGTCAGAAAAATCAAGATGACTGTGACACTACTGCATGAAATTCGAGTTACTAACATGAACTGCAAAATTTGTACTGACTTATACAAGGACAGATTTTCACTTGTTAATTAAAGATTATTGTGTGGATATTCTGACACAGTCCTTTTACACACACTATAATTTACCGTAATTTGGAAGCTACACAAATGTGAGAAACACCACATAGAAAAAGAGAAAATGTAGCATCCAAAACAAAATTTTTTCTAACAGTGCTAGCCTTCCAAAATAAATTATTATTTCTAGAGGATAATCAGCAACCTATGCACCAACTTAGCATTTTGAATTTTTAGTTGCCCAGGCCTGGTACCCAGGAGTGGTTGTAAAAATTGAACAATATGAAGAATTGTTTAGATGTGAATATAAATAGCTTTTATCTTTCTTAGCAAAATTTTAAGCAAGCAAAACCAGTTCTGGGTCAAACAACTTTTTTTATCCTGTGTGTCATTACCAGTTTAAAAAGTTACTTTCCAGTGCAAATTTTGTCAAAATACCTCTTTCTGTGAGGGAAAAAAAAAGTTTCACTTTCCAAACACCCAAAAAATATTTTCATTGTTTCAACTTTTGTTTTCAGTTTTTATTATTTCAGCCAAACCAGTCTGCTGAATGGGGTCTGGATAGCCATACAGGGATCATGAGTTCTTTTAATCTCTACTGCATCTTCTACAGACAGTTTTAATTAGCAAAACTGCTGTCCTGATATACATCCTCAAGTGTATCCTCAATTTTAGCTTCATCCTGTTTTGGATTTCCAACAATGATTAAATAAAAATATGATGCAAGGAAACTTTACAACAACTCTTCTTTCATATTATTGTCAATAATTTGAGTCGGAATGAAATGTTTCACATGTAAAAGTTATTTCTTTAACCAAAATATTTCAGGTCTGGAATGAGTCATAAATCACACAACTTCTGTCAAAAGAAAGACACTTCATATGGAAAACTGAAACTCATCTGATTAAAAGAAGAAATCTGTTTATAAAATGTGATTCTGATGTCCACAAATTATGCTGCTTGTAAGAAACTTTTAAACAATACTCACACCATTTTTAGATTCATACATTACCAGCTGTCACAGACTGCAGCTAGGCTTGTCCCCTGAGGTTTTCCAAATTCTTGTCTTTGCTACAGAATATCCTCCAAGTTGCCAAGATCTAAAAAGCTGCTGCCCAAATAGAGTAGATTTATTAGAAAAGCTAAAGATGTTTATTGCAGCGACCAGTTATTTTCCCTTAATGTATCCCATTGTTCTCTCACTAAAATGTGCTCTTGGTTGCCAAAACTTTTACATATTCCTGCTTGCAGGATTTTACAAAGAACGGATTTTTAAACAGTAGCTGCAAAGCTACTTTAAATCAGGAAACTCCACCAAATGGATATTCTCTAAGGGCGGTGGAGTTTCTGAACTTTATTTTCACTACAGTATTTTGTTATACATATGACAACATAGTACTCATCCCGGATAGAAGCTCAGTCAGGAAAATTTCCTTACACAATATTAATAACATTTTCAGTATCCTGCTGCATCTTCCTTTCTGCCAGGCAAAAGACCACACATATCCTTCCAACTGCTGCCTGGGGACTTCTAAGCAGCATTCATTTTACTTTCATTGAAGTGACCCCTCTGTCCCCTTTTTAGGGCTCCCTGCCTGGTATCACACATGGGAAGATCCAAAGAGAAACAGAACAGATGGCAGCAACAGATGCCATTGCTCATCACAGGTGAAAGGCCATGGCTAAATTCACGATCCCACAACTCCCATGTTTCCTTCGGTCCCCCCACCTCACATATTGTTACAAATACATCATCGGCAGAGGAGCTTGGTTACACTGCATCCTCAGGCCTATACATGAATCTCCCAACTCACATCAAGGCCAACACCTTGATGAAGCTTTGAATCTGTGTTTAGAATTTAAACATAACTAATTAAAATAAAACTAAACTTTCAAGTATTTTCTACTTCTTTTTTTACTTGTTGCAAGAACAACTGAGAGCATACTAGCAAAAGGACACATTTTATTTTTTCTTAACTTTGTGTGTCTGCCAATATTTTTGTACAGCAGGTTCTCTTTTAATGTGGTCATTTAGACTTAGTTGTAAGAGCTTTATTATACAGCAATACAGAAAATAGAGATAGATGTGTTAGCATATTTGGGAGCACTCAGAAATCTAGCATTTGAAACTCACATTAGGCACTGATTTATACTATACATTCTCTCCCTTACTACTCTTTAATACGCAAATAATACATATTGAAGATAAAAGCACTTCAGAACTATTTGCACTGTCCTAACAGCCAGCCTTAAAATTGACAATGAAAAATAAAGTGTTTATGTCTCCGGGGAAAAGACTTCATGATTACTGCATGATGCTAACGGTCAAAAGGCAAATACCAAATTCCAGTTTCCAGTCAAAATGTCTAGGAAAGACTAAAAGCAAAGAAGAGGGCAAGCCTTAGAAGCCATAGTTCACCCAGCCAAATATTTATATCCTACATCAAGGATTTTCAAACATCTGATATTTGCAGACACCTTAAAATTTTCAATGCAACCTCCTGTACAATTTATACAAATTTTTTTTTCATCTTCCTCAAGTGTCTTAGAAGTTGCTCACAGACCCAGCCCCACTCACTTTTCATTAATTCTAAAGATCACATGCTGAAAGCCACAATTAGAAATTCATCAGCCAAATGAACCATCTTTTAAAGTTGAAAATAATTCGTTTTACAAGACAAATTTGTAAGGAAAAATTAAGGTGGGGGCAGGGAAAGAAACCAAAATAAAAAGCACATACTTGAAATTTCTTTACTGCATGTCAGAACGAATTCATAGAGATGTCCAGATATTCTTAACTTTTCAAGGCCAAATCAACTGTCTTCATCCCACAGTAAGGCTGGATCTCCAAATCTCTTGTGGCCCTAATGGACTGCTACTAGAAGTCAATGGCAAGTCTCATGTCAGCTCCAGAAAGCAGAACTAGGAGTGATCAAATCTCCCATTACCATTATGTCTCCATCAAGTAACTCCTTAAATCCTCATGTCTAACTGTTATTTTAACAGCCAGATGTCCTTAAACAGGCACACTTGAGCTATGAAGAAGATCTTCCAGAGATGGGTCCAGGTCCTCCACGCTGACTTTGACTGAATCCTGCACTCCCTACACTCCCTGATAGGAAACCTTCAGCAGTTCCCAGTATGGCTGATCTCCTTCACCAGAAACTGTTTTGTTCATATGTAACTGTAGGAAGTGCTATGAGAAATTAAGTAAGATCTCCACAGCATAACAGTAAGCATACCTGATCAGAAAAAAATAAAGCAAGAAATCAGAAGAAACAAAAGCTCAATATGAAGCTTTTACTCATAGGAAGAAAGCATCCATGCAAAAACCCTGGATTAGCCCTAAAACCTAGATATGAATGAGATGTCTGTCTCTGAACATGTTTTCCTGGTGCTCATTGAATTTTTGAAATATACAGTTACTTTTGCACAAATGTTCATATTGTTCACTTATTCAATTCATCTGTGTTGGCGATAAAGCCATAATAACTTTCATTTTCTCTAGCCTCAGAATTCAACATTCCACTCCATAATGCCAAATTGGAAAACACTTAAGCAACAAAGTAAAAAGTCCCTGAATGCTGTTTATGAAAACAGTAGCATCTCAAAATGAATTCAAATAGAGAACATCTGCTGCCATGCTGTCATAAAAATTCTCAGCTGCATTACAGACCTGTGGTCTACACTCTCTCAGGCTATCTGCTGAGGTGGAGGAAAAAAAACCCAGCCCAACAAAGGAAGACTGGCTAAAAAATCTTCCCCCTGTAATAAAGGAATTAAGGCAGATATTGCATCAAGCTGAAATGTAGCCATTGTTCCTGAACACAGGATGGAGATTTGCTGCCTGTACTTACAGCAATTCTTGCCATAATCAGTACTTTGCTGGCTGGGCTAGATGCTGTTGCTGTGACTCATCTGGGATATCAACACACTGCAGGAGAAATCCTGCTGTGAACTACAGTCTGCTCAATGTAGGAGTATTACAGCAGCTCAGAGAAATTGTTCTGGGGCACTTACAGATGCCAAGATGCATTACTTCTATTACAAAGAGTTCAAATGGAACAGACTGAAGCTACTCATTTGAGTAAGATTTTGTTTACTGTTGGTACACATGAAAGAGTTGGGTCTTAGCATCTCCTAAAAAAAAAAAAAAAAAGCAGATTCTAACACATAGTCCACTGTATAAAATCCTTGAGAAGGTTTGGGAACCAGTCATACTCTACTGCAAGTCCCACTAACTCTCTCTGCACTTGGGTCTTTCTTTGTGCCTCTAACTCTTCTGCACACTATCTGCACTACATGCTTTCTTCATACACTTTTTTCAATCTTTCTCACTTTTTTTCCTATTTAGGAAACATTTCTGGATTTCAGTTTTACTGGAAGGATTGTAAGATCTGAGATAGAGATATGTTATGCCAAAAATTCTAGGAGTTGGCACCAACCAGCTCTTCAATCTAGTGCAATGTTTCTCCCACTGAACTCTATACAATAGGCAACTGAAAATCTGGGAAACAACAAAATCATTTTAAAAACCACACCAAAATTCACCAAGATACAATGCTAATGAAGATTAAGAAACATACAAATAAGTTATGTTTACAAAGCTATTAAAGCAAGTGACTCAATGTGACTAGAGCTCTAATCAATTAAGATGTTCCAGCTCAGCAGGGTTGAGTGTAGTGCCCTTGTGGAACAACAGAATCAGATGTGCCAGGGCCAAAGTTACTGCAAGTTGCAATGGAACATGCAAATACTTTGTTAATCTTCATTAGTGATTTATGCTTATATGCTAAAATATGACCTGTAGCAAGAAGTTGTCATATGTTCATACTTGCTGCTCTGAAATCGAGGGAAGTCTTCGGCAAGCATGGGCATTGATAGCTGCAGGTCTAACATCTTACACCATCACCTCAAAACCTGCTGCTGAACTGGGGTCAGAGATCAGGAACACTGTCTAACTAGCTAGACATCTGCCCAGCCTTAGGGTAGGTTGAGAACAGATCACAGAGATCAAGCTGTCACTGTCACCAATACCACAGCCTGTTTTTATAGGGCATGTGGAAAGCATCAACTTCATTAACTTTATCCAATCAAGGACCTCTTAAAGGGAATAGCAATCTTAGAGGGGAAGTGATAAGCAAAAGCACAGGGATACAAACTGTTCTACAAGGGATAAACAGAGACAATGCCAAAAACCTCCAGATGCTAATTGATGGGCCATTATGAAACTGAGTGGTGTGCATGAGGTATGCCTGTGCATTCACTCACAATTCTCAAGCTGAACTAGCCAGTGAGTGGCTCTGGGACCTCACAGGGGTATGAGGAGAGCAGAGTTAATGTTGGTATTTTTGGGGATCTGCAAGTGTGGAGTACCTGTGGGACTGTTTGCAACCAGCACCTAGCTGGACCAGCTGGTGAGTAGAGAACCAAGGGCTGGGTAAGGGGATCCAGGCTAGAGTGTTGGGTGGGCAGAGGGGGCCACACCAATGCTTGGGGGATCCACAAAAAGGTATGTACCTTTACTACTGATTGTCAGTCCTTACCAGTTGAAGAGGAGGAAGGGAACCTGGTGCAACATCCCTCCTGAAAGCACTGTGTGTGGCTGCTGTTGAAGATAGTACCCTGTCTCTGGCAGCTTGAGCAGCCATGTCCTCTGTGTGTGTCTCTGGGGTACCTGTTTAGCCTTGCTACTGATAGAAACTCTAAATAGGAAAGCAGCTGCTGTGCCCATCATCTCAGGAGACTTCTAGGTTTTAGGGCACCTCATGCTGGGCTCCAGCAGCCAGGAAAAACTGTCAGACTCTGGAGCGGCTGGATGGAACGGCTGCTCATTACATCCCATAACTGTTTGCTTAAAAGCTGATGTACAGACGGCCTGTAATACTACAGCCAATGAAAATCTCCTAAGTAATAGCCCTTCTTGACATGACCCATACTACCACCTTCCCAATAAGAAAAAAATTTAATTCACATTCATAGTCTTAGCTCACTGCTCCTGGAACACTGATGAAGATTTTGGAATAAAATACAAAATCCCTCCCAGTAGAGAGTGGTAAGAAAAAGCATGCCATAAAAAATGAAGATAAGCCCACACTTTGTTTAGTTACCTAGTTATAGGAGTGTTACATGAACTAATCTTTGAGAAAAAAGGTTGGAACGGAAGAGGTATGGAATCAAATCAAATTCTAGTGTTAACTTTCTTCTCTAGGTCTTCTGCCTATGCTTCATCCCCTTTCCACATGCTATTAATAATTTTTAATAAGTAGTTTGTCTTATCAATTAGACTTCTGAATGCCTATATGTGCTTTGAAAATACACAACAAGACAAAATGTTACATTTTAAGGTCAAACAACAGGAGGTTGCCATCAGTTTAAATGGGATCAGAATGTTATATGGAATTCAGAACTTCTTTTTTTTTCTCAGTAATTCTTGATGTGCGCCTTGCTACTTTTCAAGATGATAGCTGCTATGGTTTATTATTTATATGCTTAGGAGTCTCTGGAGGTGTTCTTAAACCTTAAAAGATCAGATCTTGTTTTTCGTTCTTACACATTCATGCTTCAGCACTAAATTGGCTTATTAAACAATATGATCATCATTATTGTGGAACTTGAAAATACTGATCTTTTTATAACCTTAAAAAGTAGAAGATTCATTTTCATTTACCCACAGAAATTATTGAAACTTAAATTGCTATTTCTATAGTTATAGAAGTATGCTTTATGTTTATAATTAACATAAACTTCTACAGATAGCCTTATTTGTAAGCCTTGATTTGTAAATATCTGCTTATCCGCACTTTCTTCTTAATTTTAGAATCACAACAATTTTACAGCAAATTCATCAGAGTTATTGCATCTTGTATGCAAAACAGCATTATAATCTTACAAGCTGGAAAAATTTATTCAGAAATAAAATGCCTTTAATGCACCGAAATCCTGGAATTCCCTCCATTAAAATCAGTATGATTTTTCATGTGACAAACGGCTGCTAAAACTGGCAAACATTTGCAGAGCTGAGGCCAGAGTACCATAGCTTTTCATTTTGCTCCTTGGCAGTTGCGGGAAAATTGTCATTCCACAGAAACTGACAGATCTAATACTATGTGTGATTTCATATGGTTTTGCTTATCAAAGAAACATGCAAGCTGTATGATTTTCTAAGCTTTTATTTTAGTTTATTTGTAGGATTGACACTTTGACTAACCATAAGGAATTAACAGAAGACATGTAGCCAAAAAGGGGAAAAATTATTTTTATAAGTAGTCCTGCTGTGTAAAATTTATTCCATTTTTAGTTTGTGGAAATAGTCCAGCTCTTAAACTTTCAGCAGCAGTGACATACACAGTAAAAACAGCACCTATGAGCTCCTTTCAGCATCATAGACTATTAAAAAAAACCCAAACAAACAAAAAAAAACCACCAAAAAAACAAACCCACAGTAATCCCTAATCTCAAATGAGAACTACAGAATCACAGAATACTCTTGAGTTGGAAGGGACCCACGAGGATCACCAAGTTCAACTCCTGGCCCTGCACAGTACCATCCCCAAGAGTCAACCCATGCCTGAGGGTATTGTCCAAACACTTCTTGAACTCTGTCAGACTGATGCTGTGACCACTTCCCTGGTTAACCTGTTATCATCATGTTACAGTTTAATATCATCAGTTATCCTCTATTAAAGTTTCTATCCTGTAGTGAAGAACCTTTTCCTGATATCCAACCCAAACCTCCCCGACACAGCTTCAGTCCATTTCCTCAGTTCCTGTCACTGGGCACCAGAGATAAAAGATCAGTACTTCCCCTGTTACACCTTCAGTGTACTAATTTTCCTTGCCTGTGTATACTTCTTATTCTCCTAGTAAGTTCAATAAAAAAATTGCCTTTACCTCACCTAACTGATGACTGTAGAGAACAAGCCTCTTCTTTCCTGCAGGCACAACTGTGTATATACTTCCAGCAAATATAATATTACCTTCACTCCTCTGAACTTACCCTAGGTTTTAATTTTCAATTATGGTGCATCATTATCCGGAGGAGTCATTCATATTAAAATTAATTGAAAGGTGCATTCAGGAGTGCATTTTCACGCTCAGCAAGCTCGCTGCAGTTAAGTATAGTATGACCACAGAGAAAAATATTTTCTCTGAATATCTTTTTAATCTAGGCCTATCATATGCTTCTGTACATATGCTTTTGTACTCAAGCCTTATTTTGGCTTGCTCCCAGTGCTCTCTTGAAACAAAGCCTGGTCTCTCTGTGGGAGACGACTTGTCAGTATGTTACCATACGTTTTCACATCGGACAAACAGGGCTGGTTACTTCCTCACTTCCATAGAGGAAAAAGGAAAATGTTTTATCAAAGTCACTCTAAGATGATGACTATCAGAATGATATTCTGACATATATAGGTAATGCCTACAGTGCCTCATCTCCCTTCAAAAACTGTTTCAGAATGACAATAAAGGCTTTATCCAAAGCAATCTTATGACAAAGCAAGGACTGAAGTCCACTACCTGTGTTCAGCATAAAGTAGACCGCACAAAAAAAAAAAAAAACAACCAAAAAACAACCAAAAAAAAAAAAAAAACCAAAAAAAAAAAAAACAAAAAAAAAAAAAACAACCAAACAAAAAAAAACTAAAAAAAAAAACCCCAACCAAGTAAAACAAGGCTGCATTACAGGCAAAACAAGGATCGTATGAAAATACTAACTCATTTTATATTCCCACTGATTTCCTTGGCTCTCTATACTTCTCTTCCTCTTTTATTTTGTAAGTCACTCATTTGTTCCAAGACCTTAAGAGTTTTACTCAGCACAGCACTGCACAGATTTTTGGTAAAGATAAATCCTAATAATTAGTAACCTTAAATCATCAAGAAACTGAACTTCTTGTTAAGTTCAGTAATGTATGGTATAAGTGCACAGTGTATAGGTTTTACAGAAGTAGAAAGAAATTAAATGCATTTTTTTGTTCACTATACATTTTGTTCAGTATACCCATACAAATGGGTAGTTTACCTGTATATTAGTACAGCTGTACTATTATTCATGCATGTGGAGCTTTCAGCAAGCAAAAAAGACTATTACTTTCAGATAAAACAAGGGGGGTTGCAGATAAATCCAGCACGTATTAAGTATTTGCTTTTACAACATTAACAGCACTTTTACAATAATCATCAGATATTCTCTGTTGTCTAGCCTTTAAACAGACACTCAGGATCTTTTGTGCAGACCATAGTCTCTTCCTCTTTTATGATCAGCCAGAATTACAGCCACTGGGCATACTAGCACCATGCAAAAAAAGTGCAGTAAATTGACCTCTGAGCTCCAGACAACAAAATCCAAAACAAAGCACTGTGCAATGGTGCTTGCTTGGGCCCTGAAAGCAGAGAAGCACATCGTGCTGCCTTGGATGCAACATCATTTTTCTATTTCTTTTTGCAGAGGTGTTGTTTTCCCCAGATGGCATGGTGCTGGTTAAGCAGGTAATGAAATCTCTGACACTGCAATGTGCAGATACAATGAACTTTCTGTTGAACAGCTCCTTACTAGCTGAAGGGCTCTCATGAAAACTAAGAGCCCTGCCCTTCAGGCACTGCTACCAAGCATTGCCATTTGTCTAAGGAAGCTGCATCCTAGGGAAAGTACAAGAGAAAATTAGTCCTCATGTCTGTCCTCACATTTTGAGTGCTTCTTTTCCTCCAAATTCATCCAAACAGTTATCTTTTAGCATAACTCTGTGTGTGTGGCTGAAATAACTCAATTTCTAATGAACATATATGATTAATTGGAATATGAGATGCACAGCTCTAGAGGAAGATGTTTATGAAAGGTCCACTGCAGACCACTTACTATTTTGTAATGATTTGACAACAAATCATTTCCATTAGATTTTGGGGAAGTGTATTGAGTCAAAATATTTCTGACTGGAAAGACTTGTCATTCACTAACAGACAAATGATGGGCTAGAGTATACAACTGTCAAAATATTTAAATCATGTGCAATTATATAAATCCTTAGATTTTCAGGAAATCTGCATAAAAGTAGACCATAAATGTATATTTTAAATCACCATTAAAAACTTGCATGTCTGCATATTAAGGGTGCTTGATGTCCTTTCTGTAAAATCTCCCACTTCCTCTGCCATCAGCATCTCAATTTAAAATGTAATCATTGCTAATGATCACTATAGTCAGATATATTCCAGATGAAGAGCTTTTGCAGTTGAAATCAAACTGAGCATAATGAAACCTCCTATAGTTCACTGAACAAAAAAA
>VWZN01015238.1:68604-86150 GCA_013396955.1 Regulus satrapa | reverse complement strand
AAAGATCCAGAGTATGACTCACCTTTCTTTCCCTAAGAATTATAATGAAGAAACGGGAAACGGTTATGAAAATCTGCCATTTTTTGGTAAGTCTTGTATTTTTTCTACTAATATTTTTTAAGATTATCCACCAAAGATACTGAGATTCTTCAGTATTTTCTTTGTACCTCACTCTGCACTGACACCTTCAGTTTGCAGGAAAGATGAAACTTAAAATTAGATAGCTGTAGATCTAAATTATCTCCAAATATTTTGCTTTAAAAGATGATCCGATTCTGCAATCTATAATGCATAAAGCTGAACACAAGAATGAATCATGACGGCCTGACAGAACCTGGGCCAGCAGTTCAAGCTGATTCTGTCACCTACCACAAAAGAATTTATAAGATGACTATTCTAAATGGCCCTGCCTCTCTTATTTCCTGTGATACACTGCATTCTGCATTGCAAGGAAATAGTTTCCTTTTCCAAAGTCCATTTAAAATGCCAAGTTAACCAGTTACTTGGTTGTTTGGTTTTGTTTTTTTTATTTTAATTCTTCGTTGTAATTTTGCCGGAATTTTATAGTTTAGGCCTTTTATGAAACTGCATATGATGTTTTTGTGAAAACTTTACCAAAAACTGGTTCCTTGACTGCTAAAAGAGATTGAGGGAAAATATATAGCAACAGTGACATTCATATTTTTAACTTCTTATTTAAAAATCTGAAACTTCTTACATGCATATAAATTCTAGGCTGATTGTTGTTATAACTGGGACATGAGTTCTGTGATCTGTTCAGGCTCTACAGTAACATGAAAAAACAGGATACACACACACACACACACACACACACACACACACACACACAAAGAACAGNAAACACACACACACACACACACACACACAAAGAACAGTGATCTATTCTGTCCAAAATTATAAAATACAATTTAAAGAAAAATATATCACAAAACCTTTCTCTGTGTAACACAGATTTTGCAGACTAACACCTCAGTTCTCTGTTATTAACCAAGACACCATATTTAAGAATGGGGATAATTCTGAATGTTTCACATAATATTCTGTCAATCTTTCTCATATAAACTATTTTTCTTGTAAAAAAGATCAAGTCAGAAAGAACTGTACAATCATATTAAGTTATGAATCTGGACAATAACAAAGTTTTCATCACATTAAATGATGAAAATCAGACTTTGAGCCCAGTTCTAGGCTCTAGAAACACAAAAGATTTGTTGAAGTGCAAGAGTTTTTGAGAAGCAAATTAGAATTTTAGAACAATATTTATGTTATTAAACTATACATATGAAATCCTGGTTCAACTGAAATTAACAGTCAAACTCTCAAAGATTATTTGAGACCATATCATGGGTTGCTTTGACATGTGAACAAAGTGAGAAATCTTACCCACGTTTTGGTCTAACTTTGCAAACACACAAGCAAATTCTCCATAGTATTCTCAGTAGGTGTAGTGTAAACTTGTTAGTTATCCCATAAACAAGTCAAACCAGTTTCTTCACCAACAGTGTGTTTGGTAATTTTTACCTTCTTTGTTAAAATAGCCAAAGCATTATTTTGCTTATGAAAAATTGATTCCTCCTTACACTGTTTATTTGAGATAGCATTTGCATGAGACACTAGAGGGATTAAGTATGTTTAAAAATCGTATTTCATTCATAGTTAGCCAGACCATGTTGCCATCTATTTTATTTCTGTTTGGGAAAAAACTGGCATGTCTAACCTTCCTTCTCCCAGGTCTACCAGTGGGACAGTCCAACACCTCACCAAGAACAAAAGACAAATGTCATATTGTCCTAATGATCTATCCTCATCAGTTCCTTAGACAGAATCTCCAGATCCCACACTTGAGGCTTAAAAGTGGACAAAAACTGAGACTCAGCCAACAGCAGTTGCCTGTAAGAAGGAGAAAAGGCAGTTTTACAGTGACACTTCTTCCTTTTGGGTGTCCTTCCAGGAACAGAGATATCAAAGGTATGAGCTGGCAAAAAGGGCAATTTTCCCAAGGAAAGAAGGAGTATCTTTGCTGACTGTCCTGCATATGCCAACCTCCCCTCCAGGGCAAACTTCTCATTTAGCCCCATAGTAGAGAGGGTGTCTCCCTGTCTTCCCAGTCAGACTTGTCCCCAAAATCTTATGGAAATACAGGACCTTGCTATCAAAAGCTCTGTCACTAAATACTGTGATGCTAAAATATATTCTTAAATATTTAATCACAGATGTATTTCGTTCAAAGTTAGCCTGGCAATTAGTTATACAATGGCCCCAGTACTAGCAACCAAATATTTTTCTGACCTGTATTATTTTCTAAACAACACAAGCAGTTAATTATGGTGTCCTACTGGCAGATGTCTCCAGATAATCAGAAGCCAAGCCAGGACACAGAATTAATACTAAGGTCATACATCTGGTCTCCATCTGTCAAAAATCTATTGGAATGCACAACTAGGAATTCAGGCAGGAAATTTAACAGGGTAGAAATCATAACCTTCACAAAAGTGTAAGACAGACAGTAAACCTCTCATCTCCACAGTAAGTGAAGGTAGTTACAGACTGCTTCACATCTAGAGTGACTCAAACTCCATCCATCCATCCATCCATCCATCCATCCATCCATNNCTATCTGGCCCCAAAGTGTTTAGATCCATTCCAACATGCATATAAATCAAAATCACACATTCTTAAATCACAGAAGTATAGAATAATGTAGGCTGAAAAAACCTCCACCACTAGGTCCAAAGTTAGATCACATATGCAATTCATAGATTTTCCTTCAAAGCAAGACAAAAGAAAGACTGTTACTTCAAACTGAGAAAGTTCAAGAGAGAACTTTTACTGAGAAAATGTATTTCAACCGAGAGTTCTGAAAATGCTGAAAAGATTAAGCCATGTGTGTTATATAAGACACGTGATTCAAGTCTTAGTTCAAATAATGAAGAATATTACCAAACTGCTTCTATGCCACATTGTAAAATAAACCTTGCCCCTTACAACTTGTGGCATGACAGCTGCCCCTGTACTTACAGGGTTTGTGTCAATTATCCCATCCTACATGGAAATATCTGAAACACACATCCAATAGACATCATGTCCCATGCCATATTAGCTCAGGCATCACCAAAAGTACTGACTTTTATTCGACAACACCAATCCTACTTCTTCCAAACACAAACAATGCATTACAGGCATGAAATGTCTGCAGAATTTTGCTTCTACTCAGACACGTTTGTTTCATTCACTACTTTGGGCATGTGCAATATAAACTTAATCCAAGGAGGTGCACGCTGGAGAACTGCAATATCTCCAACATGTGTTTATCCATGCAGTTGGAGAGAGCTGCCTAAAATAAACAGCTGGGCCATTATGTTTGTCTACATAACAAGCTTACATTAAACAGTTCAAAATAATATGTTTGATGGAATTTAAATCCCTCTAGAGAAAAGCACTATTTAGCCACAAACTTTAGACTGACTGTTCAGCCAAAAAAAAAAAAAAAAAAGAAAAAAAAGTATATGCATGGATATTTTAGGCCAGAAAAGATCATTTTTTTCTGCATACATAAGCAAGGAAATTCCGTTTTGATTTCTGTATCGTCTGTAACTCCTCCATGAATTACTTATTTCAGAAATATACTCTTGGTTTTAATAGAGACAACTCAGCTCTTATGAGATAATAAATTAATTCTTTTCACTATTAGAAATATTTCTAATTTCAGTCGTTATTTTATTTGCAGCTTCAATATTTTGATGCAATACATTTTGGTGCATGACGTCTTCTAGAATTAATGACTCAGCTCAACTACTGACATTCACAGGGCTCTTTTCACTCATGCTATATACTACTGATTTTATTTTGCATAGCACCTGTCATTCAGATGTCTCAAAAAATCCTCACAGTTGTATAAGAATGGCAAGCTTCCTGCAGAAACATCCCTATTTTGCAGTCAGGCAAACTGAAAGAAAAGACACTAAAGATCATATTCCCCAAAGGGATGAAACTAACATGGGTACAAGGTTTTTATGCATTTCTGGGAAGGCACGGTCAGACAAGCTGTCCAAAATCACAAGCCAACTGTGGCAAAGCCAGGAACAAACGGCACATTGATAAGACTCTTACGCTGTGCTTCCACAACAAGACAACTGCTATCTGAATGTATTATTTGTAGATAACTGTTGTATAAATTTCTCTGCATTTAAAACAGCTCTGAAATACACTACAGATTTAATACTATATGTCAATTACAGCAACAGTATAAACTGTCCAGCACAGGAGTGCAACAGCTTTTACACCACCTAAAGCAACTGGCTGCTCTTACCCCTTTTCATACAAGACACTTTAAATCTAATGAATCACAAACACCAATATTCAAAGCAAGCCCAAATTTGCCTTGGCAGCTGCTGAAACTCTGACCTGTGGCAGAGAAAATGAAGACATCAGCCTGGCAGTTCAGTCCCCAGTGACTGTGTGTCAATGGAAGCATGCAGACTCAGTTGCTTCTTTTCACATCTGAACCTGGGAGGAAGGTTTTTTTCTGGATCAATTAATACTGCTGAGTAGATGAAAGAACCTATTGGGTTTTCTCCAAAATGCAGCCAATAGGTATCAGAATGTATTCTGAGAGGAGCTTTATTAGGCATAGACCCCTTACTCTCACAGACTTAAGTCATACAAAGCAGCAGGTCAGACCACAAAAAATTAGTATTTCCAACCCCAGGAAATGAGGTTGCAGAACCCTAAGGAAAAAAGCAAGTTATCAACACACCTATATAACCTTCCTATAACTCAAATCTTAACTGCTCAAGGACAAAAAGACGTAAAGGTTACTGAAATTTTATTACTATTTCTGAAATTAGGTGCATGGGCTTTCCTTAATGGTCCTTNGTCTCCTTTATTGGTCTTTTTTTTTTTTTTTTTTTTTTTTCCCGGAATGAACATGTCACCTTCTGAAATTTACTGGCTACAGGAAGTATTCAGTACCTGTGTTAAGGCATTTATAATTTTCTAAAAATTCTATAAAAAGTGTTTCTCCTGGATTAGAAGAGACATCTTCCCCCTTAACAGTTTGAATATCACTAACAAGATAACTACATATCTTCTTAGTATCTTTATTAACTTATATAACTTGTCATATGGTTCATAATATTCTATTATAATAAAAGAAATTACATGGGAAAAAAAATCTCTTCTTCCGAATCTGAACTTCCAAAGTTCATTCTACTTCAGGCATGTTACTCTTATCATTTAGAAATTTAGAGCACAGACATTTCAAAATCCAGCTGATAAAAGCATTTCTTCAGGGACATTAAGACAATAACAACCAAAAAATCCACCTTAACATGGATTAGATAAACTAGAGTGTCATCTTTGCAGAAAGCACATTCTAGAAGGCTTTGGGGGATTCCCAGGATGGCAGCTTATTAGCAGAAACTGATTGTCATGGCTTTGAACTAAAACACTTCTAGCTGCTGAGAGCTGTTTTGGCTCGCTTGTGTAATAAAGGCATAATTCACAGAAAACATTTTTGACATTTTTGGGCCATGTAGGAACCAGCACTAGGTCCATGACTACCTAGCATACTGAATGATAACCTAACCTTGTTGAAATGCTTAAGAAATCTGCTTGTGACTTCACATAGCCAGGATCTCAAGACACTACCAGAGCAACAGTAACCAAACAAGGATAATTAAATCTTTTTAAAGTGTTCTTGACTGTCATCATCCAATACTTAATCTGTAATATCTGCCTACCAGTTTTGCAATGTATATTAAAACTTTCATTAAAATTGAGGATTTGTATTGATGAAAAATATAAAAAGAGCAGAGAATTCAATTCTTACATCTTTGCTGACCTGTTTAACTTACACAACTCTAAAAATTAACTTTGAAGAAGTCTTTCAGTGGTCCAGTATGCAGCTCCTAGCTGTGTGCACCCTAGATATAAGCAAAGCTGAACTACCATTTGATTCCTGAAGCACTTGCTGCTCTGATGTAAGAAAAAGAAAAACAGGAGACATGAAGCAAAAGAGGATAGAATGGATCTCCTTACACTACAAAGGGAGGAGAAAGCAATGCATGGACACAAAAAACCTGAAGGATTTAAAGGACTGTTTCACAGAGGAACAGAGTAGCTCACCAATTATCACACTTTACATATTACACCATGTCCATGAGACTGTTACATGTTTTACTACACTCTGGTATCTTGTCTATACACCTATACAATGCAGGAGTAATTGGGTTCACATCATAAAGTAGGGCTACAGCATTAAGGTGCTTCTGCAGTTATTCTTTGAAGCAAACAAAAAAATGCAGAGCCTACAAGTCTCCATATGAAGCAAATCTACTGTCTGATTTTATTTTTTTTAATAAAAGGAGGAGCAATAGTTGCACAAATTCCCCAGTCTTGTCCCAAGATATATATATATATATATATAGATATAGATATAGATATATAGATATATAGATATATATATAGATATATATATCTATAGATATATGTAGATATATATATAGCTATATATAGATATATATACACCCACACACAAACATACCTGCATACTCATGTATGGAAAAAGCAAGTTTGCTTGAGAAAAACAGAAATTACTGTCATCTCAGCAATAAGAGCCACATTAGATTCAGACAAACATTCATATAACACAGTATTAGCTTGTCTATGTAGCCATGCTTTTTCCATGCTCCTTCTTCAAGACCTATCCAGACAGAATATGGAGAACTGCTGCACTATAAATATGCAGTCTGTCTCTGTAAAAACAAACAAAATCTGTATCAAGAATGAGCAATAAAAAAGTTTTACAGTAAAGTATCCTGAAAACTAAAACACAAGCCAAATATAAAATTATTAACAGAAGCAATTCATCAACTACAATTTTATCATTCTCCCAAAGCTGTAACATGAAGTTGTATAATCTTCTGGGTTTTGATGGAATCCAGGATCATTTCTGTCTGTTTTTCAGATCTCTGCTGTGGCTCATATTTTCTGTTTTCACAGTCTGACCATGATGACTGATAATCCTTCTGAAAAACCTGTTTAAAGCAAGTTATGCTGTTTAAAGCAACAGTCATCCCCTAGCTTTTGCACACAATGAGCTTGTTTAATCACAACCACATGGTTTTACATGTGACGTACATAAAAGCAATTTTAAACACTTTTAAAAATATTTATATTTTTTTGACCAAATCTCAAATTCAATTTTTAAGGAAAACCTCACTGCATCTAAAACAGTAAGAAATTTATAAAATGGGATGTGGAGACATTTTCTGTCTCATCCTTTCATTGATATTGCTGTCTGAGATGGTCATTTCCTATCAAGGTGAGATTTTAAGCATAGGAATTGCATAAACATGCCTGGGACCTTTACTTCAAAGTCCATGCAATTACATGCTCAAAATCTCATATTTTCAAGAGAAAAAAAACTGCCACAAGATCTGAATAAAGAATCTTGAAAACCTGAACCTCATGCTTATCTTAGCAACCTCTGTGAATATCTGTTCCTGCAGACCCTCTGTCTACCTGCCCAGAGTATGAGGGCTGGAACAAGGCTGGAGCACCCCCCAGGATAACCCCCAGCACATCAGCCACAGTACATCACAGTCTAAAAGGCAGAAACATGGAGGAAAGGAAGACAAGGAGCAGTACAAGCACATGTATGACCATGCTAAGGACAATCTTTGAGAGCAACGCAGCTGTTGAAGAGAAGCTTTTAAGTTGAATGTTTGCAAAAAATTCTAAAGTTACCTCTGGAGAACAGCAAGCACAAGAGATCAGACCCCTTTTTAAGGCCCTTTAACTGCTCTGTCAAAGCCTCTCCTCTCTGATGAAGACCTGAATGTTAATTCCTACCATGTTTTTTCTCTTCTAAATTGCTAACCTCGGCAAATGCAAACACCTGGCCTCACCATTTCTTGTGGATATACTGAAAGACATGAAGGAAAAGTAGTGTTATTATATGTTATTGTATGCTATTATATATTAAGGCCACACATACTTCTAGCCACACTAAGTCAGACCCACTTCTTCCAGTCACTCTGATGAGAGTCTCCCTACTACTGGGTATTATTTACAAAAATTATAGTCTTGTCACTATTGAATAATTGATGTTTGTGTTTATTGCTGTACTACTCATCTATCCATCTATCTACATTCTGCCTTCATAATACCATTACATTCACAGTCCTGCAATTGTCAAGGAATGAGATTTTACGTACAGCTGTTTATCTACAATTTTTTATGAAAGTATAATAAACTGCGCCAGTTTGTGTGAGTTTTCTGCTACAGCGCACAGCAACTGAATCCCTGTAACTGAATCAAATGTAGGTGATTAAGCACAACAATGAGACTACTAATATAAAGCAATCAAAGAACCCACATAATAAACATTACCCAGACCTCCAAGCTTCAGGTGGAAGCTTGACCTGAGAAGCCACAAGCCTTTGATTCCTAGAAGAGTTTCAGCCACATACTTTTGGAAATATGGGCATTTTGGAAGGGCAACATTCTCAACTAATTTCAGAGTACATGACAGCAGAAAAGTCTTCCAATCCAAATTTCCACAACATCAGCGCCCTCTCCAAGGGTCTTCTCAATTTCAGACTGGTTCAACTACACTCTCTCACTCTCCCCATCTGAATTCATAGCCTGCTGTAGCAGACCGTTCATATTTTCCTTTTTCCTTTTCCTCCCCATTTCCCCAGTAAATGCTTCTTCAACTGTGAGAATAGCTAGAATAGGAAAAAAAGCTCCAAACTGAACTCTGAAGCCCATCTCTTCAGTCACAGGGTTTAACAAAGCCATTTTTAACCTGAGGATGATGCTGGTCTTGGCTTTTTAAAGGGTTTTAAGCAATGTGCAAAGCCTGTTTCCTAAGCACTCAAAATTACCTCCTAAGTGCAAACCTGAAAACCAAGATAACAAACTTTACCCAGAATCAAATTTTGCCTAGAAACAGTTAGAATATTCTATAAAAGAAATAAAGCGCTTCCCCTGAGTCTAGGTCTAAATTCTGGAAGGAAGGACTGCAGAGACTAAGGCTCACACAGATTACTTTCAGCTCCACATTCTTCCTCTGGAGTTTGCCTTCCTTAACACAGAGTAAATACTTGGTAACATGCACACTGATAAAAATGGTTGTAAAAGCAAAGATTACATACTATCAAAATTCTTTGGAGAAAGTAAGAAAAACCACGATGGTCACATGTCTTGAAGTCATAGAACCATTTAGATTGGAAAAGAACACAGAGATCATGAGTCCAACCGTTACCTTAGTGCTGATTTCCAAGTCCACCACCAAACCATGTCTCTACAAGCCACATCGACATGCTTTTTAAGTACCTCCAGGGATAGTGACTCAGCCACTTCTCTTGGCAGCCTGTTACAATGCTTGACAACCCTTTCAGTGGAAAATTCTTTCCTAACCTATAATCACACACTTGCATGCTATAAAAGCTGCACAACAAAACATTAACAGAAAGCTATACTACTTCATCTGGGCCCAGCCTCTCACAGTCTAAGTCTGATTCTGTGATAACCTTACCTTTTTTACAGGAATTATATAATATATGTAATGCTATCTAGTCATAATCTCAGAATTTCACAGGGAAAAACCAACAAAACACGAATCTAACTGAATTTAAAAGTTCACCAGGTTAAAAACTTAAATAAAAAAGAACTATGATCTCAGCTATAACCTCTTTTCACTACCATTTCAATGTAGGACAATAAAAAAAAAAATTACAAACTGGCATTCTGCAAAACACAGCACTGCTTGTCCTTAATTAGTAAACGCTTCTGTGTGTAACTTAATTGGTATGCATACTGGTTTCAGGCTTGGATTGGACCCATGTCTTTCTAATATAAAATAGTCTGCTGAACTATGTTCCAGCAATGTACGCAGATATTCCACCATGGGCACCAGTTAATGAGGCCATGTCCTGGGAGAATAATACTGAATTAGCAAAAGAATGGCAATAAATTCAGAATAGGCGTCTGCAAAGTAATTTGAGAAGAAATGTCTTCCTGGCAAAAGAGCAAAGCAAATACTTTGTAGGGATCATAGGAAGGGTTTGGGTAAAGCACTTGAAATTAATGCAAAGTGATTCTACTACTCTAAAGTCTATAAACTGTGTTAATAGGCAAGACAGGACTTCCCAAGAAGAGTCTGTAAGGTCTCTGGATGTTTATTATTAATATCTGCTAGTCATTTTTGCACAGGCTATTATTATCAGGCAAATAAATGTGACATTAGGAAACTGTCAGCTAGACATTTATTTTGTGTGTAAATTTTGCACTTGTTTGGCAAATCCCTTGTAATCCATTTGGGAGTATGGTCACAGTATCAGTCAAGTTGGAAGTGACCACAGTAGTCATCACTATCTGGTCCAACCTCCTTTTTCAAGCAGGAGAACATGGCATAGGATTGTGTCTAGACAGTTCTTCAATATCTCCAGTGAGGGGAACTCCACGCCCTCTCTGGGCAATCCATTCCAGCACACAGTCACTGCACAGCAAAGAAATTCTTCCTCGTGTTCTAGTGGAACTTCCTGTGCATCAGTTCCCATCCATTGCCTCCCATCCTAGTGGTGTGCACCACCAAGCAGAGCCTGGTTCCATCCTCTTCGCACCACCCTTTCAATATTTATACACATTGATGAAGTCCCCTCCCAGTCATCTCTTCTCAAGGCTGAACAGGCCCAGCCTGACAGCCTTTCCTCATAAGAGATGATCCAGTTCCCCAGTCACGCTCTCAGCCCACCACTGGACCTGCTCCAGGGGCTCCATGTCTCTCTTGTACTGAGGAGCCCACAGCTGGACACAGCACACCCCACTCACAGGCCTCACCAGGGCTGAGTAGAGGGGCAGGACCACCTCCTGTGTCCTGGTGGCAATGTTCTTCCTAATGCACCCCAGGATTCTGTTGGCCTTCTTTGCCACAAGGCAGTCACTCTCTTGGTGTCCCAGTATGTTGTTCAACTAAGTCCACAAATTCTGCGTATCCAAACAATGTTCCAAATTCCATTTTCCATATTAGCAGAGTTACTAGTGTGACAGCAAACAGACATTAGATTTCTTTTAACATAATTAAAGCAGACAATGTCTTCCAAATATAGCTTTTAACATACTACTTCTATTTAAAATCTGTGTATATTAGGCTCATTGTAGTAAGATAGTGTCGGCTGAGACAGAAAAAACATTCTAAGAAGTCATGGATGTCATGCTCAGTACTGGCTGGTGTCCCTAGGCACAGGCCCAGGTGGTGGGACCCACCATGTCTCTTTCACACTAACACAAGGATGCCAGGGACATTTGTGGTCAAGGTCAGCTAGCACCCTCTCTGAAAGACAGTTTAACACCTACACAGAGCCAGACTGCTCTGGCTGACCTCATGGCCAGAAAACATGTCTTGGCTTCATAAGTTTCTTTACACAGATATAGCAAAAACATATCAGAAAGAAAAATCTGTGCAAGTAGGGTAGCTAAGTATTCACAATAAATACCAGTTAATTATCTAGCGTTTGAAGGATGTTCTCATTGTGCTTATTGTGCTAACTGGTCTTCTGGGAGAAAATGACAAATTGCATAGATCAAAATGGTGATAACTTTTGGGTTTAGAGTATTAGTCTGCTTGAAAATGAAAACAACAGTTCACCTAACTTTCAAGTACTTAAAAATGCAGTTTCTATCTTTGTAAGCAAACTATTCTTCATAGCTCCCTTTCCTTTCTTATGTCTGTCTAAACTGATTTACTTACAGTGTATCTCCCAGAAGAAGTGTTTAACATCATTTTTGCAACACATTTTACTTACTACACAACAATGACAGTTCATTTAAAATGCATCTCAGCAAGACAAGAATTAATCTCTTCATTTTCCAGTCTGATTTTCCACGAGATGCTTCAAAAAATAAATACGACCACATCTTTTATTCCTACCTCCATTATTAGAGCTCTTTTCCATTTATAACACTGGATGTAACATAATTTCTCTTTAGAAATGAATACAACTTACTATAGCTGATCCTTTTTCTTCCTTTATATTTTTTCTATCTTCAATACTTCCATTTTGTGTTTTGCTCTCTGTTCTGCTTTCCCTTCTCCCTCTCCTGCTTTCTTCCTTGGGTGTGCTTTACTCTTTTTTTTGTTTTGGTCTGTTTTCTGTCATCTAACTTCTTCCTATAAAAATAATAGTCACACCTCAGGTGAAACAAGCCAACTGTTTAAAACACAGTAATTTATAGCAAGAAGCACACCTCTGCCAAATCTCAACCTGTATCAGGTTTCTTCAGTTGACCCCACCATGACATCCATGTCTAGAAAGTGCACTTGCAGAGCACATCCCTTTTTCCAAGCAGAGGGCTGCCTCACACCTTATGCACTAAGGTTGTCTAGCACAAGATCATACAAAAGACAGCAGCTAGAGCAGATGCTATGTCCACCCTGTGTGCCCCAAGGAACAGCCCCTGGGAAAGCTTGCTTGCAGCAAAATGCTGCCCCAACACGCCAGGCTGCTTTCACCCCTCTCTACGAAGGAATAGAGTTGTACATCTCACATATACATCACATATGTGATATGCCTTTACTTTGAATTACCCAGAGGAAGGACAAAACTCCAGGATTTCGAGAAACAATTTTACACCAGATGGATGGACAAATAATAGTACTTTTTCTCATTTAATACATAGGAAAATGAAGCGATAAAATTAACTAGATAAAACCTCATTTTTCAACAATGTGCAACTGATTACAGATAAGCAGAGCGATTTATTCAGACAGATTCAGATGGAGAATGTGAAAAAACCCTGATATTACTGTTACCACTGTGACACCAAATTCAACATAACAAGTGACATTGATAACAGGCTTTTAATTAATGTGCTTTTATGGTGGTTTAAATTGACAGAAATTAAAATTACTTTTGGAATTTTCTCTTTATTAGAAAAAAAAAAGAAGCATTACTACAATTGAAAAAAAGCTCTAAAAAAACTTGGTTTGATACCACATTCACTCTCTGTGCTGATGCTACAGATTTATAGGGATCGAAGCACAAACCTCCACTAAAAGAATTTAGTGAAACTAACCAATTAGTTAGTTTCCAAAATTTGAACAGATAGGCTATTAGCACCCAACTGTATCAATACTTTGTCCAAAATGTCCTTCTCATTTCACAGTGAGCATGGATGCAGTTTCAACTGACTCAAATTTCACTGCTTCTTATCAAGGGGTTTTGATACACTAAGATGCTCAGCCAAACTATATTTGTGAAAGAGCAACTATTAAAAAAATATTCATAGGAAAAGCGATTTTTCCTCTTTCCTTCTACTTCTTGGTCTTTAAACTAGTTCCTATGAAAAGTAACTGGTGCTATATTTTACATCTTGAGATCTTTAAAATCTCATTTATAAATTAAGTGTATCTAAAGCATTCTTCATTAAAGTGACAAAATCCTGGTTTTTCTGATTCAGTAAGAGCTTCATCATTCAGCTTTGTGAGGAACAATTAAAGGACAATTCAGAGAAATATCTCCTTTATTTCTACTTATTTCATTTGGAGGAAAATGGTCACGTATCCAACAAAAAAAATTCCAGTGGTATATAAATGAAAACAAAATGTTGATATAGACAGACATGAGAGTAAAGTGAAAACCATTTATATTTCACATAAGACTTTTCAGAATCTTTATACACAAAAAGGTAGTTTATTGCTTTCTTTTCCACAAATCTGTTTTTCCTGAAAAATCTCTGCTGTACCATTACATCTCATTTGCAAAGCTCCTCAGCTGCCTAGTTTTGGTTAGGTGGCTTTGCACCACCCTGTTGCACTTTATAAGGTACTAAAGCATGCAGAAAAAGGAATAATAGCTTTCCCCAACTAGAAACACTGATGGATAAAGGAAATGACTGAGGAAAAACATCCTTCTTTCTCAGGTCTTCTGGACAGGGAATAATTTTAAAACCGCAACATGTTCTGCTACTGCTGCAGAGAAAAGGCTTCAAGAAGCTCTGTACTACAGATTATCCATCTCATTTGGAGTCTTCTACAAAAGAAGAAAAACTTGATTTTTAAAAGGCATCTATGAATCATGTAGTTTAAAATTACTAATCATGTAAGAAAGTTCAGGAAAGAAAATGTAATTTTATTTACACTAAGATAATGTCAATATTTCAGTACCCTCATTGGGTCACTTGGGCTGCCTCTGCCAAGATTCACCTATTTGAAGAGCAGTTACATATATACATGCACCTGGTACTGAACTGTCTGATGTGGAAATAGTTAATGATGGGTAGAGTAACAACATCTTGCTTTAGAGCTAGGCTGAAGCCTCAGCATGAAGGTTTAGAACAACACTTATTCTCACACATTCCACAAATGGTGGACACTGAGGAGCTAGTAAAACTAGCGGGCAGAACAACAGCAGTGTAAAACATCTGCTCAGTAGTTTAATTCAATTATGTTGTCAGCATTTCACCCTTCCATGCAACCAACAGTCCACTTAACCCACACAATCTCTGGGTAAATACATTCTTATGTTTTACCCTGTAAAGAGAAAAACTAGAGCCTTTTCCATTTACAGTATTTTTATTGTACAACTAACATGCTAACTAAAACTAGAGCTCTAACTCAAGCACTGCTTGCAATTTCCATTTACTTCTAGTAGGCTTGGAGAGTGTATGCAACGTCTCTAAAACGATTTTTAACATCCTCAGCTATTTATTACTGAGTTACTCAAAGGCAGTTAGCAGCACAGGAAGCAATACAAAGATTCTGCTGATAAATGGGCACCAAGAATAGACCTCCCTAAATTCTGACAGTAAGGGATTTCTTCCCATATCCATCATAATGCAGCATCAGAATTTTTAACAAGGCTTCAGAGGATAGATTGGTCTTCTTAAAGGCTTTTACACCAACTGTAATTCAAACAATAGCATTCTACCTGTTTTCCTTAGACTCTGTTTACCAGCCTCATACAGAGGGGTCTGAGCATATCTTAATGTCTTTAGACATTAAGATGTCTAAACTGCCATGAGACACCTATGCCTTTATGTTTCACATGTCCTCCTATATTACTGTCCCATCTCGCACACTAGAAAATTATTTGCAACTGCCCTTTTATTCCAGTATCATGAGATCAAACATGTAGATTACATGCACAAGAAACTGATCTGTTTATAAAGCACAGTGCCACCAAATCAAATTGAGGTATCATTACTAGATCAGACACAAAATTCCCCTTCTACTACATTCACTACCACTATTACAGGCAAGACTGACAGGATTCTACTGTTGATTTTTTTTAAAATGGGAAACTATTTATGACAACAGATTTCGTGTATTTTATATCATAACATTGTCTGGTTTCAGGACTTTTTGTGGGAGTTTTCACTGATTTTCAGCATTTCAGATTATTGGCTCCTAAAATATACTGAACCAAACACAAGAAGTAGCAGTCTCCTCCTCCTGTTGCATTCATGTACTTTACTCCTTAACCGACTTTCCCTTTGCATTTTTCCCCTTTTGCCCCTGAGAGGTGAGAGCCAACAGAGAATATACAACCCATGAGATGTGGCTGAGGTGAGCACTTGCTCACAGAATTTTGTGCTGTAGGGCCAGCATTCAGGGAAGTAGAGGCAGAACACAAAGAGGGCTTGGTCCAGAAAAGGTCTACTAGGGCAGTTAAGACAATGAAGGGTTTCACTGAAGTTACCAAGGACCTGCTGCCATCTGCAGTGAACTCAGACCTTTGGTGATCATTAAGGATGGAAGTTGGAACTGTATACTTACTTGAGAGGGACAAACTTTTCATCCTTTGTCAGAGCAGGGCTTGGTTAGTCCATACTTCACAGGATTAGATTCAAACAGCCCTGTTTTTATAATCTGATTACAGAGCTTCAATAACAATTAATTCCAGTGAGGTTATACTGGGCAAAACCATTTCTTGTACATAGAATAAAATAATTCCAGAGTGCTGAATGATTGCATCAGTAGTCCAACTTTCATTTGGATCATTGCTGCAATCCAACCAAGGAGCAACAAATAAAATGTTTCTATGCCAACAAAATAAAAATTACATATGATTTTGTTTCCCAAATTACTAGTTAAGTACCTCATATCTTTATCCATGAGTGTGTTTTTCTATTTTCAGGACAAAACATCTAATTGTAATTCATGTTTTGAATTACAAAAAATTATCTTACAATTATCTTCTAACAAGTATTTAGCTAGAAGTACATTTCCTGGCAACAAAAGTACACTAAACCATTCCAAACTTGAATGACCCTTGAGCTTCATCATTAAGAAACTTCAGTCACATACAATGGAAATATATTTTTCTGGTTTAAATGTTGGAGTTTTTCACACACTTTCTACAAAGCAGCACCAAAACTCCTAAAAGGAAGTAAGAAAAAAAAAGAAAAGAAAAAAAGTACTACTTCTTCCTACTTAGACACTTCGTTTCCATCACATGGATTGTATGCACCATCTACTTAGAGGGGGAAAAAAAAATCAGAATACTTGCTAGTGTATTGATCTAGCATCAGGTGAGCCAGAGAAACCTCTGCTGACAGAATTTTATTGAGCAATACAGTCCCTCATGTCCTAAGAGCATTATGAAGTGCAAGTCCACTACATCGCTACAGGTTATTTTTGTAGTTAACGCTACAGAGAATGCTACACTAAATGAATACTTTTGTCTGGATGCTTTTGCCTCTGAACCATAAAACCCGTATTATTTTTCATAACTACTGCGTACAAAAGACTATTAAGTGTCAAGTAGATAACAGCTACTGCAATTCCAGACCGGCACAACAGCTGCACATGTATTGAATTCAAGCGCAAACACTAACAATGTTTATGTTAGCAGGAAATCAGGAATATCTACTATGCACCCGAGCTGTTCGCAGTACTTTTGTTTCAAAGTCTGCCTCACCAGTAAGCTTATGTCTACCCGGTGAGCGATTTATTTAGCACTGAGTTACATTCGCACGCAAGGCAGTAAGGCAACCCCCTTGTCATCCCCATCTGTCTCTCATCCTTCCAGATAACCAGCACACCACCATTTTCCCCGCAAACAAAGGTTAAGGAAAGCCCAGCTCCCGCGGAAATAAAGGCAATGGGGCAACTCGCCGGGTCGGGAGCGGCACGGGGGGCGCAGCCCTGGGGCAGCCCCCGGCGGGGCAGGGCCGAGCCGGGATCCCGACCGGCGGGGCAGGCGACGGCAGCACTAAAGTGTTTCGGACCAAGCGCAGACAAAAGAGGGTGTGGAGCAGCTGCGCGGAGCGCGGCAGCCTCCCGCACGCCAGCCCGCTCCGTTCGGGAGGCAGAAAGTCCATTTCTGGCAGGGAAAAACCCACCCCCCAGCCGTGCCGCTCCCTCCCTGCCCCTGGCCGCCGAGGGCAGGGGAGCGTATCCCCGTGCCCCCAGCCACCGCCGGCAGGAACGCGCAGGGCTCGTCATTCCCGAGGAGAGGTGACGGCTGCGGGCGGGCTGAAGTTCGGGGTCGAGGGGTAGACCCCGGCCAGATTCA
>VWZN01015238.1:38153-58146 GCA_013396955.1 Regulus satrapa | reverse complement strand
AGTTTTTTTTCCCTCTGGAATCAGGGATTGTCATGGATGGAAGAACAGGATAGAGTATGATTTTATGAGCATGCTTTCTATTTATTGCCAGAGCCTTTGTTTCCCTACCTTAGCATATGCAGACTCGTGACAGAGGAAATATTGAAGGATGCTGGCTCACAACCACATAGAGTAACGAACTTTCATTATCAAAGTGTGGGAATTTGTTAGTCCAAATGTGAGTTCTTCACACATATTATTAATTAGAAAGGTTTGGATTGAAAATTAGCTTTCTGCAATAAAAATAATAAATGTCACAGGCAACAGAAGTTTGATGTGCCAAGACCATAAGACTTATTCTCTAACACCTGTGCCATTCAGATTTGACCCTGTTCTTACAGCATGTTTCTGACAAAGAAATGTAGAGAAAATGACAGAACAATTCTTTACAGATGTCTTTTTCAGGTCATGATGAATCAAAAGGGGATGTTAGAAGTACTGGCAAAGTACCTACCTTTAGTCTTGTGATGGTGCCTGTGAAGCCTACAGATATGTGAATTCTGAAAATAGGAAAGCCTTGCTGTGAAAAACATTAAGAAATACTTTTAAGACACTGGACTCCATTCAAATGGCTATAGTTTGTTGGCCTGTGAAGAAATCTGGAACCTTATCTCCATAACATTATGGTAAGTTGCCGAGACTCCAGTCTCAGGGCACATGTGCATAGAAAAGATGTTTTGAGGCAAAGTAGGGCTTACATTTATACTTCATTTTCTGTTTAGAGTAGTCTCCACGTAGATAATTCATTTGAATTGAGGTTCTCTATAGCATTCATCTTAGTTCTCTTCTAAAGGAAGGATATTCTGACTTCACTGGAGTGTGTCAACGTGTAAAGCTACTGCAAAATATATATTGATTGCAGTGTTCCTTACTGATTCTAACACTTATTGACAGTGTGCCATATACTGATCTCAATGGTGCTCAGTGACAGGACAGAAGTCAATGGGCACAAAGTGAAACCCGAGAGAGTCCCTCTGGACATCATTTTATATCCAGCTTGGCCAAAAAACACTCTTTTATTGTGAGTACTGGTACAGGTTGCCCAGGTAGGTTGTGGAGTCTCCATCCTTGGAGAAGATCAAAAGCCATTGCCTTGGGCAGGTGGCTTCAGGTAGCCCATTTGAGCAAGGAGCATATGATCTCTGGAGGTCACTTCAACCCTCAACTATTCTGTGACTCTACAGCTATGACTTTTAGAAAATTTAAGTTTATTTGTTCCAGGCAGATTTATCAGATGAGGGAGGATAGAACTGAATTTTGTTCACATTACTTAATAAGTCTGATGCTTTCTTGTGTTAAATATTAACTAACACCTTTCATCTCAAGTTAACAAGCGTGGGTTTATCCTTTGCAATAACTATTAAAAAAAGGCGATAGTAAATTGAGTTTAATCTTGATTTGTTCTTCAACACATATTTTTATACCAATTGAAGTTAATTGCAACTGCTCAGCAGGGATCCACCATGTTCCCTCAGTGAAATTTATCAATATATAATACAATTACAATATACGTGCAGCAACCTTATTAATCACCCATTTGCCTTTCCATTGGGTTGTAAACTTAAATATCTTAAATATCCTATTATCTCTGCCCTTATTGTTTCCTCAGGTTCTTTCAAAACCCAGACACCTCTTTCACTGGGGTGGTACCACTGTGTGGTAGCCAGGCTTATTGGAATACTTCAATGCCTTCCACACCACTGATGATTTTGCAGAAACTTCTTCAGGAAAATTCTACATTTCTTGAAATATACCTTTCAAAGATGTAAATACAGCACACAATCCCAATGGCATTGCATATAATAGAAAACCTTACGCATGATCAAGGACCTTTATTTATGCAGACAATTCCCTTGACTTCAGAAATATTACTGGAATTAGGACATGTCCCCAGGATCACAATGCTGTGTTTGAAGTACACATCAAATATTAACATGTGTTTATACAGTTAAATGGCTCATTGATTTTCTACCCTGTTTATTGTTTTCTAAAGATACACCTGATAGTTTCCTCATCTGAATGTCTGAATTCATTACTCTGTTTTTCCTAATCTTCATGACTTTTAAATTACAGATTGATGCAAATCAAGCCTGTAATACTTTACCTGTAATTGAATATCTTGTAAAATCAAATCTCGCTTCAAATACTTTTGTTCAGTGATTGTTTTTCATTGGTGTCCAAATCATGTAAGTAATTTAACCAAGGATATGTCTGTCATTCACACTTTTGAGTTTGACTCCTTTCCAATGAAACTCAAAGTTTCATGCATTTAACAATAAAACAGAATAATACATTTTTCAGCTTTCAGTACTTGGAAGCAGATTGTTCCTGATTTCCAGTTTATTTGTATTTTAAAGCTCAGTGATCGTATGTAGATTTGAAAAACCTTGAGCTTATAAGCCAAAAAAAGAAGGCAAAGAAGGGAAATAACTTAATGTTATTTTTGGATATTTTCCAGTTGTAATCAATGATGTATATTTCAAATAACAGGGCAATAAATGGGAAAAAGCAACAGGAAATTTAAGAGCAGAAAAATAAGTTTATAATTTCCAAACAGACATTTACTGAAAGAAAAAAAAAATCTGCTTTTCTTCAAATGGATGACATTTTTCAGAGCTACAGACACAGAACCTGAAAGCAGGTGTGAATGTGTTTAATGTCATTCAATCCAAATTGTTTATACAGCTTTAGAGCTGTTCCTTTTGCAAGCCTTTTGCAAGGTGGGGTTTATCTGCTGTCACAACAGCTGATAGAGGAATCGTTTCCTTTCCTCTCCCTTCTCCAAAGCCAAAAATCCAGCCAATGGCTTGTGACATGCAGAAGGCAAGGCCCTGTCTAAGTCCTGATGACTGTGAAGAAACCCAAATAAACTGGAGAAACTTCATGCTAGTGCAGCAGCAGCAGCAAGATTTTTCATGCTCTCCAGTGAGATCACCATAAAGGCTTGAAATTTTGACAGCTGGTCCTATAGCACATACTTAGGAAAAGTAAGGTTGAAGATACTATCTATTTTCCTTGATAAAATGGATATGAACACATAAACAGAGGTTTATATTTTACACATCAATATGTACAGTTTCTAAAAATAAATAAACCTATTTAAGTGTTTTAATTTATCTTTGCTCTATTGGTCTTCAGAAATGATGATTTTAGTTACTTGGCTGTGTTATGGTTAATTTGAATTGAAGTTACACTTTTACTAAATACACTTTTTTTCTGTTATTCCTTTCCTCTAAAATATATGCAAGCACTATAAAAATGCAAAATCTGTTCCATTTAAACATGAACAGCAGCATCTTCAACATATCTCCAACATATTATATGTAATTTCAGAGATATAGATGTTCTGCTTGCCAATCTAAAAGCATGCTTCAGTCCAGATTGACCTCAACTGTAATTTCATCAGGGGATGATGCTGGGATTCTAAACTGCAAGTCCACAGATCAAGCAGTGAATGGAAGGCAGTCCTTTTGATTAAATACCAGAATTGGGATTTAGCTCAGGACTGTGTCACTGTCTGTCATCCACCAGTCTTGTCCCTTCCCTAGGAGAAAGTAAATTGTGAAAGCACAAGAAACAGCCTCAAACTACTCTGCAAAGGTACTGTGGAGAAGCTGGTAAGAAAAGATACTCAACTTTTCAGTAAGGGCAGGGATTAGTCTTAAAGGTTGGGATATAAAGTAACCAATCTCACAGTCATTCATTAATAAGGGGAAATCAGACAAAGAAAAGGTTTCCTGATGAGATACTGTATGGCTGGTTTGACCATGAGCTCACATAAGTTAAGCATAAGTGGCTGAGAGAAGCATTGCAGAACTGAGATTATTGGATAAATATGATCTGTATCAGGAATGACCTTCCTTTATTCATTCTGATAACATGAATGTATGTAAAAGTGTGTACAAAGGTGAGAAGAATCAATTGGTTCATCTGAATTGTTAAAGCTGAATTATTTCAGTCCAATTAAAAATGCATTTTCATATCCATTTTCCCTGCTGAGAATTTTTTAAGACTTTTTTTCCTCTAAAGGGAAAAAAGCCGTCATTTACAATCTAACCATAAAATCAGAGAGAATCTTTCAAATTGGTAAGATCCATTTTCAGTCTCATACAAAACCAGGAGACTTCGGTTATGAGTCCACAGCATCATTATAGCTTGGAAAATGGTGAGACACAGAGGTAATCTCCTTTCTCTGCTTACTTTATTCTCCCATTTGGCACCACAGTGTTTGCCCTATTGGTTCTGGAGAGTATAGGCAGTGCTTATACTGTGGTTATACCTCTGCCATTTGCTTAGGACCAACTCAATTTACTTCTAATACCTTTTAAAAAGCTGCATGTTACCTTTCTCTCTCTCTCTCACTCTTTTTTTTTTTTTTTTTTTTTTTTACATTCTGAAACTACAATTCATAGTTAATCTACTAGAGACTTGAAAGTATGCTCAATCATACATAAAAGGTATGGTTGAGCACTTTTTTAGGAATTTATATTTTTCTTGTTTTATTATACATTTTTACCACATTATAATATATGCACGTCATTTGTCAGATACACAGCATAGCCTTAAATTATTACATGTTCTGAAATAATGACTTATTACACTAAGTTAATATTATTACTATCCTAATAGGCCATTTTTCTGTCTGTTTTTATATCCAGCTTGGCAAAAAATCATCTAAAACATGCATGGAATTTGAGAGAGACGTTTCAGAAAATTGCTAGCTATGCTGCCACCTAGTGAATCTGTACCATCTCTGATAATACTTTTGTTCATAAAGAGATTAAGCTCCTTTTTCTTGAAGGCAGAATAATCTTTTTTTTAAAGAATGTTTTTAATAAAGTAACAGGCTATAAATGTATAAAATGCATTACAATTTTGTTTAAAATTTGGTTTTGGATAGCCAGATGCAACTAACGTAAAATGCTAGCACATCAAGCTTGGACACTGTAGTTAAATATTAAGCACCTTTTTCCCATAAGATTGTCCTACAGAAATGAAAAAAAAATCATAATCATAAGTCCATTGTACATGTAAGTATCTGTTTCTAATAGTTGTGTTCTCCCTAATGGTTAAAACATTGCATTTTACCAGCCATTCTAGTAATGTTCCTTCTCAAATAAAATCAAGGCACTTGCCATTTTCCTTAATCAACGTGGGTTCTGCTGTAGCTGCAAGACTAAATCCATATGTTTGCCAAAATGTTTTATCTAAAAATCACCTGCCCAAAAAGCATATAAGACCCTCAGCCCCTGTTTGTAAATACTCTTTTAAGGAAGAAAGAAAGATTGCTTGGGTTTAATCTAAGAAAATCACAAATTCAGTGGGCTTGATTTCTTTTCTGCTGTGCATCTTAGTGCAGGAAAATATTGAGTAAAATTATTATTTCTGGGAAACAACAATAATGATCCACAATTAAGTCAATTCTTGCTAACAGTAGCTAGGTATTCTGTAAGAACAATCATGACACAGACCTTGTCATCTAACATTTAGAGTCTTTTCATATATGTAAATGATTAAATAAAAATCATAATGCTCTATTCAAATCCTAGGAATATGTCCTGAAAATTCTCATCCTATGCACTTATTATCCCTATAACATATAAAATGTTGCCTCTTGTTTGTTCTTTTTCTCCATAAAATTTTGTTCTAATTTTTCGAAGGGGAGTCCGCTCTGGCTGCTGAAGCTGGAGGTGATGTGTCCTGAAAAAGTCTCACATCAGGCTGTTCTGCCCAATGTGAGGGTAGGTCCTCAAGTTAAAGATGGTGTAAATCCAAGTAATCTCTTTCCTAGATGAGTCATTGTGCACTGTAAGTCTGTGGTTTTCATTCAATGAAGTACAATCAGAATAATTAAGGAATAGGTTGAGCAGATTTAGAATGCTGGGAGTTTTAACATTTTAGAATGCTAGGAGGTCAATCCAAATTTGGGTATCATCAATTCATTTCATAATCCTCTACTGTATGGAGGATATAAATATATATATAATACTTCTGTAGCTACTCAGACCAAATTTCTTTAAAGTGTGTGTCAGTACAGACACATCTATGGTTTATAATAAAACCATTTCATATTGGAGATAAATTTATTATCTGTAAGTATTTTAAGGCTCATTTTCAACACATCTACAGTAAGTTAGCATTTAGGAACCAAGGACTGTAAGCCAGCAGGAGATTTAACAGTCTGAATCTTGAGTAAGATTGGAGTTCATGTGAAATTTAGATTGAGAAAAGCTGAACCCATACTTTTCAAACTTTGTATTTTATTTCCTAAGTAAGCTGTCTTCGTACTAATGTACATACTTCTATACAACCAGAGAAGTTTAGTTTTAGGGCAGCAGGATATACAGGTCGCCCTAACGGATCCAACTCAGAGTGCTTAAAACTTTTCTCTAGGGACAGATTTTAGGGAAGAAGGCCATTTTGAGTGTTGAAGTTTCTGGAATATTGGGCTGGCAGCAGTCATAGCAAGAATTAACCTAAATGGGTAGCCTTGCTTTGGGTTGATCTTAGCAGTTGTACATCTCAGTGAAAAGTGTCCTCATCTGCAAAAGCATGAGTTCATAGTTATCAAATCCAGCAGCCTGGCAGCAGCAGGGCTGCTACAGCTCCATATCCCCAGGGCTGACCAGCAGCGTATGTCCACAGCAGTCACAGGAGTACATGGGACCCAGTAGGTGAGCACACACATACGCAACGCAGATACACACACACTGCCAGCCACACAGAGCCCTATTCCCCTCTCTGGCTCATCTCTGTGTAGCCCTGCTGGTGGGAAAAAATGTATGTATATGTGCAGTAGGAATCCCTCAGGTTGCTTGACTTAAACACAGTCCACCTGGTACATACCCTTGGATTCTTAGCATCCTCAGCTGCTGGCACCTGGGATCCCCTCAAACAAGCACCCCCACAGCTCACAGCACACACACTCCATCACATACACACATACACAGTTATTTTTCATCTTATCCTCATTAAAGTGTCTGTGGTATTAGGAAATACTGAAGAAAGCTCTTATGAGCAAAGAGCTTTTCTGTTCAAGCTAAAAATAGAAATAGGAGAATGAGAAATTCTTATGTAGCTTGTCAAACACTTGGGAACCTTCAATACATAATGATCTTTTAGTTTTAGCTCTTCTAGATCAGCTACTTTCCAATAGGCAATTCTTTGCTTTTATTTCTGGTTAATCAGTACAGAATGCAGGGTGTAATACTAAATGCAACACTATGTGACATCCTATGAACCAAAGACATGGTTTATAATAATTTCATACGGTATGGCATTCATTTCTCACTTTAGGGAGAGACCTTTTTTTTTTTTTCCACTTTGTAAAGTGACTAATTAGCAGCAGTAGCCAAGCAAGATACACGACATTCACCAGTATCTCAGCTGACTATTATTTACTTGATAATGCATCCATGGTAATGTAATTAACAGTAATGTCTTACACAGATATTATCCTCAAGTGGCAGTTGTGCAGGTGCTTATCTCATAAGGATAGTGTGCACTTGGCCACAATATTACTGTTTCCTTGAAATACAATGTTATATATATTGATTTTGTTCTAGCAGTATCCAGCCATACTGCTGTATACAGCTGATGTCATTTCTAGCCTTCCAAAAATAGGATCAAGAGCACTTCCAGAATCAACAACAACATTTGGGCAACATTCGGCAACCCAATAGCAGGAGCAGGTGATTCTTGTCTCAGTGAGATGTCTGAGTCTTTCCTGGGTGAGATTTTTGGATTGGCAGTGGTAACATTCAATGAGGATTGGGTGAAGACTTGTGCAATACAGTGATATGCTTGTCACCCTGAAGGTGCCAGTCCTATAATTACCAAGTGGTTGAATTCAGGTGATATTTGTGCAGATTCCTCTAAAGAAATGGAAAAATGGGATGGCAGATCATGTGAGACCACAGAACCAGTCAGAATTCACAGAGTTAGTTCTACGCTGAAAATGCACAGAGAAGGCTGAAGGACAGGTAAACTGAGGCAGAAAGTAGGCTATGGCTTTGCTAGTGAAAGCATGTAATCTGAATACAAGTCAAATTACTATTACTACTAGTTCTGCCGGGGTCCCTAAAACTGCATTTGCCAGGACTGCCTGGTACTATAGTCCAATGGCACTATTCTGAGAGGAAAAGATGGAGAAGGTCTTTTTGCCATACTGCACAGGGAGGTGTTATGGCAAGTTTTCTCCTGATTATACTTGAGAGGTGGAAAGACATGGCAGCAGCTCAGAATGTGGCGTTATCTAAGTGAAAATTCTGGGTAGGACGATTTGTGGTTACAAAAACTTACATGAGTAAGAGATGTTTAGTGCCACATCAGTTGAAGCCACATAAAGCAGGGGAGCACTTTCAGAGGAAAAGGATGGGGGAGCATTATATGATTTCCAGAATGCTCTCAGACTGTTCACACTTTCCACAACATCACATTTCTTCATTCCTTAGCTATGAACTTTTCTGTCCAGTCTTCTTGAACATTTCGGACTGCCAGCAACATGGTCCCGATGCTCTTCTCAAATTTGAGATTCCAAAGATAGTTCTGTGCTATTCAATCTTTTAGTAGTTCATTAAATATTTCTCTTTTTACACTCTGCTCCTGTTATTTTCCAGGTGCTGAATGTCCAATAAGAGTTGTTATCATCACAAAAGACAGGCAGTAAGGTGGGAGGTAGAAGCATTTGGCAGCCACAGTTTTATATATTTTGTGAGAAGAGACATGGCTGATGAGCAAATGCCTATTTCAAAAGTTCTAAATGGAGCACAGCAAGGTACACAGTGACACCATTCCCAAAAATGCTCCCATTTTGCATTCTTCCTCTTTGAAATGACAGAACTACCCATTCTGAATAGAAAAACAGTGATTCGGATGCTGGAACTACAACAGACTGCTTTCATGTGCAAAAGTTGCATTTTGTACTCCCTGCAGACATGCACAAAACTGACATCGACATGAACAGAGTTACAACAACTTTTGAAATTTGAAGGTGTGGTGACCTAAGCCTGTCACCTTTTCAGTGTGTCATTATTTGTGCATGCTTAGGCATTCAGTAAGCAGAACACCAGCTGAAATGGCTGGGTTTTGTATAAGAGACCACCCCACACACACATACAGAAAGCCATCCAGTTGTCCTGCTGAAACACAAAGTTTTTGTGCTATGAAATCCAAAGGGCCCCTCACCATACTACTCCACAGAGCTTTACAAGATACTCTATAAATTTCTATGCACTTTTAAAGGAGCATGGATCAAGCTTTTGTATTTTTCTAATTATAATAATGATCATAATTTTAAATCTGCACTGTACACAGGGCAGACAGGAAAAAGAGGCCAGTCTTGTGAATGCAGAAAAACCATACATCCAGCTCTCCATAAGCAAGACTTAGTGCATAACAAGAGGGAAATGAATTCTGTCTAGTGGCCTGGTTAGGTACAGAAAATCTTTAAATGCATGGGCATGAATGATCCCTCTATGACATAAGCAATATTCTAGGTAAGAGTAAAAAAGTCTCAGCATCTATTGAGAAGGCTAAAAATATTTATAACAAAACCCAAATCTTACCAGATTCCCATCCCAAAACAGTACTATTATCCAGAAATCTGAGAGATGAAGAAATCTTGTGTGTATTCTTCTTAGAATTCATGACAATGAGACTGGTTTTTAGGTGACTGTTACCAGGCTCTATTCTGATCCTGGGATCATCTCCATACTGCAGTATCTCAGTACCCTTTTCCAAGCCACAGACAGGAACGTCACACAAATAAATACTTTTCCAGCCCCACATAATAATAAACAAGGAGCTAGATGCTACTTTTTCTCTTTTTGTTCTTGGGACATTGTGCTCGTTTTTTTTCCAGTGGTCTCACACTGCAGGGTAACCATGACTTTGCAAGGCAAACACCATTTTTAGAGACTTGTAAAGACCATTGCTATGAAGATTTTTCAAAAGAACAAATCCTCACCTTTTCCCAAAAGACAAGGATGCAAGTGGCTTATTAGTCTGTGTAAAACACATTTTGAGGGTGAGCAGCCTGGCCTATGGGAAGGTGTCCCTGAAAATGTAAAGGGCTTGAAACTAGATGATCTTTAAGGTCTCTTTCAACCCAAATCATTCTATGATTTTATGAGTCTATTAAATTTAGAGTGCTTTCAACTGCAGAGGAGATGTTCCATCAGAAGTGTAGAGGCTGGTGGCACTTCCTCCACACTACCAGCCAGTCATGTCAGGGTGCCAGCCTGCCAAAACAGCAGGCAACACAAATGAACATGACTGTGAATGAACTTCATGGGCTGTGGAGTTTGCATTCCTTCAGACAAAGCTCACAGAGGTCTGTACTTTGTTGCAGGAGACCAGAAGTAGGTCATACACATGAGCAGAACCAGCATTCGGTGCAAGTGAGATTTCCAGATCTGTTTAAACCAATCTAATCCCAGACTACCATGGTCCTCCCTTCCCTGCATCAGTTACCAGCTCATCTGGTCATATCCAGTGGTAAACTCGATTGTACACAATGAGATCAAAAGTACACATCACTAACTTCTGCTTTGCCAATTTAACTTTGTGGGTATAAAACACATTTAAACCATGAAAACTGAAACAAATCCTTAGACTAATCTAATGATCTTTCCTCATCTATTTTTCCAAAATAGATATTAAAGCTATAATGTTAAATAGCAGAAATTGCTTCCATGATGCAAGACTGGAAGGTATCTGCACTGCTTAATATTTTGTAATCATTTCTGAGAATTGAATGAGAGTTTTGTAATAAATGCAGACAGCAGAACCAGATCATAAAGCTTAGAAGATTAGAGGTAAATTCAGAAACCTTTGTAATCAAGTGATGTAAAAGTGACATAGTTATGGTTGCCACCAGCAAAATAAAGTGTTTTACAATGATAAAGGTAAGAAGGTAGATGCTTTTCATTTACCTACCCTTGAAGTACGTAAATATCAGTTGTGTTTGGATTGAAAGAGTACACTACATGCAAACTGAAATGTTAAGGCTAAAACCAACTCTCATTATTTTTCCTTTAAATGTAGTAATTAATTCCAAATTAATTCTAAATTATTTTTAAGGAGCAGTTTAGGCAGTTTATAACTTTTAAGGCACTTTATTATTGAGACGGAAAAGGTTGGGCTTAAATACCAAGACTACCACCCTGTCAAATTTCAGATCATCTTATTTAATGTCTTGTTTGTGAGCACTAAAACAAGCTTCTAGGGAAATTATTTTGGCCTCAAGCTTTTGGTCTCCAAAAAACTGTTTGTACATCACTGGTTTAACATTTAGGTTGCCCTGTTTGGACTCAGTATTTGGACTTAATGACCCTCACGTGTCCCTTCCAACCATGAATGCTCTGTGACTATGATCCAAGTCTATTTTCTGAAATAGACTTCAGGATTTTGCAAAGTTGGGTTGTTTGTTTTTCTTTTTAACCGGAAATAAATATAGTCCCACTGCTGACTTTAACTTAGACAATATCTGGGGGTAGACGTCATATGTGTACATTTTTTCCAGACATAGAATTTCTGGAAAAGTTTTGTGCAAAGTTAATTAAATATGATATCCTTGGACTAGAGGTGAATCATATTTTCTGATAAAACTAATAACTTGAGGCTGCAAAACCCCAGGAGCATTAGGAAGTCTGGGATAATAATAAATTGTTTTGACTGCAGTTAATGTCTTAGTATGCATATAAATAAATTAATTAATAAGAGAGCCCACTGAGATTATAACAAAACCAATTAATGCATCATTTTGCATGTAATTAGGAAAATGCCAGTCATTGAAAGAATAACTGGCAAGTGTCCTGCATCAGAGCTTTAGCAGTTAACACATGGCTTAGTCAACATGTACTTCTACCAGTCTACTGCACTAGTTTCCATGATCCCCATATATGTTAAGAATAAGTGTAAGTAAAATGATACCTTTAGATATCACTGCTGATAAAACTATACAACTTATCTCCATTCTTTCAAGCAACAGCTCATGTTCTTTTTATTGGAGAAGCATAACTTAAAAGAAAGGTCTGCTCTGGGAATATTTAAAGCACCTGTACTTGAGAAGTCAGATTTCTCTTTCTTTAATTTACCAGTGTAGTTATCAGGGCATCAGATACTGTTTATGCCACTGAAATATTTGATTTGTTCTAATGCAGATTATTTTCATGTGGGTTGAACTTTTTAACAAAAGGAAGAAAATCTATCCCCACTGAAATGCTGTTATCAGCTGTCATGATTTTTTGCCAAGGTAAATCATTTCACCACTTCTTGAAGGTGTTACACACTGAACTGACAGTCACAGGGATTTGCTGAACATACAAATGTGGACAAAGTTATTATCTGTGCCACAGAGACTACACTGGTTTACTTCAGTGTTCAGAGCCCGAAGTCTCAGCCCAAAGTAGCTTCTGATTGTAGCACTTAATTAAGTATGAACCATCAATTACATGAAGTACAGAGGCTAGCAAGATGATTCCAGGTCTTAGCTCCCTTGCTTCTACAAGAGCTGAATATGAAATATTTTTGCTAATTGTCAGAGTCAGTGACATGGGAAATGTCAGCAGAGCAGTTACACACTGTATTTTGAACAATATTTATAAAATAAGGCCTGGTTTTCTGCAGGAGAGGATTCAGCAGAAGAACATAGTTTATTTTTTTGCATGGAAGTCCATGAAACAAAACTGTTAATTATTGTTGACTCTTTCAAAAGACAAAATGGCACTCTTGAACCCTACAATATCAAAACTGGAGGAAAATAACTAGGAAGAATTCATTGTCAATAAAAACTGCAGTAAAATCCCTGTTTTGTTACCACTTGCTTATGTCAAATAAGGCTGTTAGCTCCAACAGTGTTCTATAATAATTTATTTTGGGCCAAAATTCTATAAAGTCTAATCACTGATTTAATCAAAACCAACAATACAGTTGTTTTTACTTTATCCTGCCAAATGGGGAACAATAGCCAGTTATTTCCAAAAACTCTTACTGTAAATAAGATGATATAATAGCATTGCACAGACACACAAGAACAACAGCAGCTGGAGGTATACTCAGGGTTTTGCTGTCTGTACAGAAGAGAAGGATGAGGTAGTTGCAAAACAGTTCTTAAACTAGCTCAGTTTATAGCTCCGTATTTCAAAATAATGCAGAATTAGCTGTGCCTTCTTTCCTAATTTGCTATCCTAGCAGGAACATGCATTATTGAGGTATTGGTGAAAAACTGTTAATCTCTTTGGAGCAGTTTGATGATAAGACTTTAATGTCAAGAGACCCTAAGAGTCAAAACTGGAAATGTAGCTCATAATTTCCTCTCAGTAAAATTAAATTTGTGGACAGCTTTAAGAAACAAAATTGACAATATAGTTGAAAATACGTATCTCTACAAACATTTCTTAAAATGATAGAGTGATAGAAGTATTGTTGCATGGTAGCATTTGAAACTTCATTTAGTAGTCACTATGCTATCCTTTGATTGCCTTAATTAAATTTTTAGTTACACAAGTAACAACAGTCCACATTGGGGTTTTTTTAAAGCCCTTTAAGATACAGCTGAGTTTTAGATAGTTCAAAAGCTTTAAGATTATAAAGATACATTCAGCCATCTAATCTTAATGTCTGTGTATCTCTGGCAATTAAGATCACAACAGACCCATACCTGATGTGGGACAGGGCAACATGAAGGACAAAGCAATCCTGAGGTGGTCAGGGAAAAATATCCCAAAGTTGTCCTGTGCTGTGCTCTAGAAACAGCCTGGTACTGGACTGCCATGAGCTCTGACAGGACATCTGAGCTCCAGCCCTGCAGAAGCCCAGACTTCATCCTGTGAAGGAGGAGGACTAGAGATTTTGAGGGTGTTATTAGAGATTGTAAACTCCCAGCTACACTTAGTCAAGAAGATATGAAAAAGAAACATCTGGCTGCACTTATAAGGAAGACAAGATTTGCAAGTGTAATGTGAGTGAAATTCCAAATGCCAGAGACTTAAAGAATTCAAGTTGCCTAGTAATGCTGATTTTCCCCTTCACCCCATACCTATTTCTAAAGACTATCTCATCCATATCAAAATAGTAATGAAGCCAATCTGCTCACTAGAGTCCAACAACTTAAGGTACATGCTGCAGGAGGATTTCAGCCCTGACTTCATATTAAAGTGGCCATGAATACATTCTCTTCCACTGACTGTTTGAGACCAGGGAGTAACAAGTTGCCAAAGCAGCAGTAAGATGTGGCTGGAGCACTGACTGCCTAAGTGACATCCCCAGCCATTTCCACAGCAGACATGTAAATGGAGCCCCATGAGATTCATACCAAGCCTATAGGCTGAATCTCTTCTTCACTGAATTTGGATCCAATGCGCATCCAGTTTTCAAAAGACTGAGCATGAGTGAACAGCAGCAGCAATATCACCCTCAGAAGAACAGAGAAACCGCAGTTTTAACCATTGCCTAGGAGCCTGGGATCAATAAAACATGAATGAAATTAAGTATCTGGAGAATTCCAAAGGCAAGTCCAACTTGCAGGAAAAGCTACTTTCCCTCATTCAGCCCTTTCCAGACATTCCTACCATTATGACTTGTAAGAACTGCTGCAAATACAGAGATCAATGCATCTCTAGTGAAGACAAAGACTCGCTCATTGAGCATCTGAAGTTTCAGCCAGGCTCATTGTGAAAAACAGCCAAGGTGATTGAAGGTTTCCTGCCTGTGGTGCCTGTGATCACTTCCTGTGTAGCTCAACTGGTCTACAGGAATACCCAAACAGCTGAGGTTTGACAGCTTTCCGACTGAGAAACAATAAGTACCTGGAAATCATGCTTCATATCAGGGCAGCTCTTTCCAAAATGGCTGTTTGTCTACATCCTTAAGTTGGTCACTAGTCCAATAGATATTTTAAGCCAAATTCTTACCAAGTGAGTGAAAGCACTAAGTTATGTACAGAGATAAAATCCTAAAATACAGGTAACACAGGTACTGTGATACTTGGCAGGTGTGCATGCTGTGAGCCCAAAGCCTGTAACCCTGTGTGTTTCCAGCTGTACCTGTTTCTAACACAACACATTATAGCTGCCTGTATTATGGACTGCATTGGCAATATTTAGCTACTGTAGCGCAATAAATCTTATCACAATCATCCACATAATCAGTGTCATACTTCTCATGCTTCACTGAGTCTTGTCTCTACAACTCTGCTACACCCTGACTAATAGACCATGTATACCAATGTATGTTTTCTCATGTTCAGCCACTGTATAAGTAAATACAAAAAACCTACAATGCATATGGCTGTTTGTGGCATGCATTTGCTAAAAATTATTTGCCTTTGTTAACAGTGAAATGATAGCACTCTACTTTAGACGCATACAGAAGTTTTTTACCTCTTTTATGTTTTATTGCTTCAGTCTGCCCGCAATTTAAACAGCCAGAAAAGATTTATTCATAAAATGTGTAGGTTTAGAAGCCATAGAATAAATGAAACAAAGCTGAATTGACAAATCCTTACATTTCCCCACTTATATTGTAACTGCTTAGACTGAATCATAAAGCTGATTTCATTTGGTATTTTTGAAAAAGAAGTTAATTTCATTAATGCACTCTAGAAGCATAGTACAACTGTGACATGACTGCTTTGATACACATCTTCAGCCTGTAGAAAGATGTTTACTCACCCTTGAGATCCTCACTCTGGAGATCACTCCTTTTCTGATATATCATTACTGACCTGTCTTCCCCTTCAAACAACAATCCCATTCCATTTTGTAATAGGTGGCAACCTGAAGGTTTAAGGCATACCCCCAAATCCCTGCTCTGCCTAATCTGAAGCAAGGATTTAAAAGCAGTTTCATGTGTCCTGTGTGCTAACCAAGAGGATCTGAGGTGACCCACAGTGAAACTGGGAGGTTCCTCCTCACATAAATAATTCAGAAATCCTGAAACACACAAATTAAAGCAATCAAAAAGAATGCAGGCCAATAATTTATATATTGTCTAACAATGCAACCTTGCTAGATCTTTGGACCAGAAAAGTTACACCCCTGTCACTAGAACAAATGTTTATATATGTACATGTCCTTTGGAGTGGGGTTTTCTTCATGGCATCATAAATTTGCGCAGCTGAAATAGGGCAAAAGCAGGAGGAAGCAGTCCTCTGAAGTGGGCTTGTGAATCCTTTTACTTATGTCATGATTATATATTATCCCAACAAAATAGGAATGTACAGGTATTCAAACTTTCCAGTTTCCTATCTCCATTTTGTAGGTAGACATTATTGAGTATCTTTCCATTCATTGTTTCATCTAACATTCTTTATCAGATGTGGAGTGGTTACATGACTTCTTCACCTGTATATGATGAGGAGACAGCAGCACTCAGGCAGTGGGCAGAAATTACTGGTTTAGTGTGGTAATGTAAGAAATTTAGAGCTGTGCATGCTCTAAATGATAAATCAATGAACTAAATAAATGAATTTAACATGTGGCAGCGTCTTTTTAAAATTAATACTACATTACTTAGTTCATCCTTGAGAAAACCTTGAACAAAAAGAGCCTGAACCTATGGATGCCAAATTAGTTAAACTGTTGCTTCTAGTGTATAAAATAAGCCTATGAGACAGCCTGTTTTGGTTTTACCATCTAGCTCAATTACACCCACCTCACCTGGCTCCATACGCCAACATAATTCTTTAACACAAAAATCTGTGGCTGACTGGAGCTGTCATTATTTAATGAATAGTACAAACCAAAAAAAGTGCATGGTGAAATGTGTTAAAACTTAATTTTTCATCACCATAGTCATATTTATCTGATGAATAAACTGGAGGAGTACTGTCAGTGGTTACTAATATATGGTTCAGCAATTTTCAATCTGCTAAAATAGCAATCCAGAAGTGCTGGGTGACAGCAGACACTGCTTAGCAGTGTTGCTCCACTCCACAAATCAGTGGTTCCTAAAAGAACTCAGTATCTCTTACCAGGAGGTGCATGTCTCATCCTGCTCAGAAGTGTCATGCCCAGTTTGCTGCAGGAGGAGGGATGGCTATGCCCCCAGTCAGCTCACAACTGTTTGTCTCCAGCACAAGCCAAACAAAACCCAAAAGTGTCTTTGCTTGAACAGGGCAGACTTCATCCCTGTGCTTCAAGCTCATTCTCTTGCTTTACTCTTTCAAGTTGCTGATGAGCTGCCAGCAGTCTGCTGGCTATTCCCAAGTGCAGCAAGCTCCAGTTGTCCCAGTCTCACTGTGACCATCTGAGAAGTGACCTCTGGGACAAAAATGATAGTACACAGGCACCCATGTTTACCAGTGAGGGCACTTTGCTCATTTCAGGATTTACTTGTATGTCTTCTCAGTAACTCTCACTCCTCTACCTAGCTGATTCATCCTACTGATTGAATGCCAGGAGAATTCAAAAATTTTGTTGAGGTTCTTGTTTCTTTGCTGCCTGATAAACATTTCTGGATATGACTTGTAGCTGGTTTTGAGGTTGGGCTGTCTCAGACATGTGGCTTTACCTGATGATGGTATATTTCTCAGAGACTGGCCAGAACCCTTCTCAGCAAGAGGAACAGTCCTGACTTTGGGCATGATTGAGTCACTGCTTGACAAAATCTTACACTGACAAAACATGGCTGAAAATTCTAACTTTGATTACAAGTTGTACTATATAATAAGAGCAATCAAAGTGTGTGAACAAAATTCAAGTGATTTTTTTAACACCTTTTGTGTACTAAAGATGTAAGAGCTTTGTAGATCACTTACTCATGGGAAAAACATGTAAATGCCATGTATACACATGAGAGCCCCAGCTTCTTTTGTCATGGTTCAGCTATACAGACTCAGTTAAGGATATGCACGGCTTTCTAGATGTTGCCCAGGCCAAAATGGTTTCTGTAACCATCCCTTGGGAACAACAGAAAGCAGCTTTGTTAAACATTAGCACCTTTGAGGATCTGCCAGCTGAACCACTTACAAAATGTCACCAAGCATTTTCCGTCAGAATAGACCTGGTAAGTTGTTTTTTTTCAGTTAGCATTAAACATTTTTTGTAAGGTCACTGATGGTTCAGCTCTCTGAACTGGTTTGTGGTTCTAAATCAAGAGCAGAGCAAGCAAATAATAGAACCTTTGTAATAAGGGGTTTTATTTGCTATAATATTCTTCAGAGTTAATTCTTGCAGTGGAGGGATTTGTCTACTTGATAAGCATCAATAGATGGATATTTTCAGAGCCCTGGAAACTTCCCTTAGCTCTGATCAAATTTTAAAAGGTTTGTCTGGCTTGTTTCTATTTATCTACAGCTGACTAATGGCTGTGCATATTTTCTTCCTGGATCTTCTTATATAGCCTTTCTCCTAGGCAATACGAGTTTCGCTTGCATCTGCTGTATGTTTGCATCTCCTCTTGTCTTGCAGCTGCCTCTGTCTTCCTCTACAGTAGCAGAGAAATGAGAACTGGTATGTTGACGTTAGGATTTGCTCCTTCACTGATATTAGATTTTATTTTTCCTTTTCTTTCAGACATCTCTGCACTATGGTTCATGCTAGCATAAATGCCTGATAAATTACAGCAATATGGTGTTGGCATTTTCTTCAAGGGAGGGGGAAGGTGATGGAAGTGTTGCCTTCCCTCTAGAGGTAGAGTCTTTCCCTATATGTTACTGAAAAGGTTTGTGGAGAACTGATGTTCTTTTCATGATAATTCAGCACTGGGTCTGAGAATACATATTCTGCTTTCAGTACATTTGTTTGAATATATTTTTTAATTGTTTTAAAAAATAAGTTGATAATAAGTGTAAAGAAAATAATAAAGTCTCTGAAATGCATTTGAAGATGAAGCCAAATTAAGAGAGCATAAAATGGCACAGGGGATACTTTGCTTATATCTTTGGTGTGCACAAATTCCTACTTATCACACTAGTAACTCTGAGAACGGGTCCTGTATAAAATGTGCCACACAGTTGTGATGTATGGATGTGCACACATCACATGCCTTATGCATTCCTTTAGTACTAAAATGTGCTAAAATTAATCATAACTCTGACCTCGGTGAAAACCTCATAGAGGCCTGTCAAAAGTTGTGCTATTTGTAGTCTATGGTATCATAGGCTCTCTCATGGGTCAACAAGGGAAGTAAATGTATTAACTCACTCGTCATGTTTCAAGTATTTTGATATATTGGGTTATTCTTTTAGAAGTGTCACTTCAAGATTATGGCAGCTGTGGACAAACTGGGGTAATTTGTTGCCTGTGCAGTATGCATCTGCCAGCACAGGCATGCTGGTCAGGAGCCCCACCTCTTGCTATTGTGTAAGCAACTATGTGAGCTGAAATCTGTACCATTGATGGGTCTTTAGCCTGATCTGATTAAAACCTGAGATTTTTATCCTTCAGATTTGAAGAATTTTATAGTAAATAGAAATATTATCCTGTCATATTCTAGGGAAAAGTAATTTTTATTTATTTCATTACTTAATTTCATTAACCAGGGCTAGTTAAATCCTAATTATAGTAATTGAACTCAGGTGTATGAAGAAATAGGTCCCAGTGATTGAATATATTACTAACAAAGAGAGATCACTCAGAGCTGTTCTGAATTTGACTTGAAGTTACACTGTAAGTTGCTCTCTCTAAAAATCTTAATAGTTATTAGGTTTTTGTTGTCCTGACTTATAAGACTTAATTGAGGAAGATAAATATTCACAGGTTTCACCACATTAAGCACAGGCAACCTTTTGCTGAATAGTCTTTTGATGCTACTGTAATAAATAGAATCATTAATGAAGATAAATATCAGTATCCGTGCTCAGTCCTTGTTGTTTTCATACTGCTACTAAGAAGACTGGTGTGCTCCTTTTCTGGTTGCATATGCAAGTAACTGTTACCATTTTGGGGAAGCATTTCAAAGTATTTATGTTTCATGACCCTTAATGTTTATAGCCTGGTCTTTAATTTTT
>VWZN01015238.1:1389-33690 GCA_013396955.1 Regulus satrapa | reverse complement strand
TGGCTAAAAACTCCCGCACCCCCACCCCCCCCCCCCTTGCCCCCCCCCACACAATTAAATGCTTAAAATACCAAATATTATTAATATCATTTACATCCAAAGCTTTCCCTACCTAGTCTCCTTTCCTTCCTGGAAAATAAGGTGCTCTTATCCTTCTATTTATGGGGAAGTTGAATAAAGAAGCTGCTGTTTCTGAAATATGTGTCAGCAAGATAGACAGAATAAAATCCAAGCAAGTTTAAGATGCATTCAGTCATGTGTTTTAGGATGTGTTTTTACTTTAGGAGTAAAAGGTCAATACATTCTGTTCATTATGGGATATAAAATTATGGAAAAGCACCTATTGTGAAGAGTGGACTTTTTTACAAAGCTAGAAGTTGTATCCTTATATGCAGATAGCTGTGACTCTCTTTTCTTAACACTGCAGTGTTTTTCTCAGTGATGTAGTTCAAAATTATTTTTGTCTGTTAGGTACATCTTGAACAAAATCCTGTAAGAATAATTTCATTTGACCTAGCTCAAGGATTCATGACTAAAATGTACAAGACATGGTTTCCAACAAATGTAAAATTCACAGTTCTGGTAGTTCACAATATATATGAACTCACATTTCCTCCATTGTTCAGTGATGTTAGGCTGAATTGCAGTGAGAAGAGAAGCCATGGTAAGGTTTGCAGTTAGTAGCATCCACAGCTGGGTGTGTGGCCTCCCTGTGGTGCCAGGAACAACAGTGAAAACTGAGTTTGCATGCTCCTAGCCCCTATCACGCAGTTCTTGAGCCCAGGTGAAAACAGACCATCTTTCCTGTTTTGAAGAATTATTTCTCAGTCAGGCCAGTTCCCTGCAAATCTGAGAAGGCCGATTTTCTTGGCATTTTTAAGTGTGTAGTAATTAGAATATAAGCAGGCAGAACTTTCTACATTTTTCTTTTTAATTTTTCAGAGTTTTATAATTTAACAGAGAGATTTATTAAGAGGCATGAGTATATAAAATCATGACATATTCAATATGTTAATTTTTCTTTTCCATAAGCTGCACAGGACCTGAGAGTGATTCTTGTTCTTTTTTTCTTTCAGGGCTGCTGCCAGACAGATAGTAAATTCTCCTGGTTCTGTGGAGCAGAAGAAATATCTGTGTTCAGCTGAAAATGAAAAAGGACTAATTGATCATAGAGTGCTAAAGCAAAAGTGAGTTTATAACAAATTCATTAAATTTTCCTTGCCTTTTGAAAATTGCATAAACACTTCTTGCTTCATTTATACTTTACAAAAAGTGATCTTAATTACTGCAGGTCAGGTTCAGGTATATCCAGGTCTATTATAAAACAACAAGAACAGAAATTATGATTTGACTGAAAGAAATAACCTGATGGTGTGATTCCATCCTCAGTCCTTGCTCACTGCTTTGTGTTACCTCATGCAGAGGGCAAGATACAAATTTGTCTTTATTCAACTGATTTTTTAAAATTGTATTTTATGGATGTGTTTTCAACAGCAATCTGACAAATTAGTCATTACAGAGTGGAATATGGCTATTCAATAAATTGTGCGCTTGAGGCATCTTAAATATAGCACTTGGGAAGGTAAGCATGCTGATTCCATTTGCACACTCATTTTCCTTGGTTATTAAAATAAGCCTGCCTAGAAACTGGAGGCAAGACTATGAGATGGGTTTATTTGTTTTGGTTTGGTTTTTTCCTACCTGTGATTTTCTCCTCTGAGATAGGCAGTCAGTGTTGAAAGGGAGTCCTATTCCTCTTTCAAGGCAATTATTTTCTTGTATGCAAAGCTTTGTCTGCTTATCATCATCCACCTTTTTTTCCACCTACTACAACTTCTCCCCCTGCCATTCTCTCCTGTAGGTATTAATTATTGATAAGAAACAAACCCAAATCACTTGAACCCTTGGAATAAACCACTAATATGATCCTGCAATATTTAGCCTGCGCTTCTAAAGGATACTTTTTTAAAATTAATTTGCCTTGTGCTGGATAAAGCATTTTAAATGGTTGTATGAATCAGAGTAACCACTACACAATGTATAGTTTAAATTATTGATATTTGACTGGGATTATACTTACAGCCTCTGTCTCCTTATTCATTTCATCCAATCTGAAAAAGAAAAACTTAAAATTTGTGGATTGACTTTTTTTTTTGTTTGTTTGTTTGGTTATGAGTTTTTCCGTTTGTTTTTGTGTTTAATTTGTGTGTGGTGTTGGGTTTTTATGGTTTGTTTCTGGTGTTGGTTTTTTTTTACCAGAAGATTCATGGAGCCACAGCATGATTTTGTATGATTTTACAGGAAGTGAATTAGTAGATGCTTTTATGATTATAGTGCTGGTGAATTAGCTCCAAGTTTCTCTGTGTTTCCTTTGTAGGTAGGCCTAACAACTGCATTAAATACACTATTATATATTACTAAATATTACCAAAATATCAAAGAAGAATGTTTAAATACAAAAATAAAGAATAAGTGGATGAAGCAATTGTGTAATTTTTTTTTGTATTGAAATTGAGCATACATAAAACCAGATGAGGTTTGCAACCACTCCAATGGAATAATGCTTTGCTAGCAATGACAAAAATAAAAACAACCAATCTTTTAGTTAATCTCCCAAGAAGATTAATCTTGAAGCAGCGCCTGCCTCTGAAGACAATAAGACAGACACAGAGGACAATTCAGTAAATACATTTCCGATATTCCTGCTTTTCTGTACTGGAGACTAACAGTTTTATGGCTCCTGACAGCCTAGGGTTTATCTTGTTGCCAGGACAGAGGCTTTTATTATTTGTAAATACCTGATACTGCTTTGGAAAACCAACCTTTTATTGGTTGGTTTATATGCTCTGTCTGCCTTTCCTCAACATATTTGCTTAGCATAATGATGTCCCTAATGTATCCCTTTTCCACTGTTTCCACTATGATGGTCCAGCTGTTTTCCCTCAAGAGTGATGTCCTGGTACGTTTATTTGTACATTTATTTTTTTCTATAAAAACATTTTCTGTAGCTCTTGAGTGCTGTGTAACAGATTTACTGTCTGAACACCTTGGAGCAATTTGCTCAGAGCACAAGCAGGATAACAGATCTTCTAGCCAGTCTCACCAGCTTTGAACTTCCCTGTTTGCTGGGAGTTTGGAAGATGTGGTCAGTGCTCAGCTAAACCTGGGCCTGCTAAGTGTTCATTTATCAATATAGTTATTGCCAGCATTGACAGAATATTGGGTGCTTGTGCCTCCATAAATTTGAGCTGATAGCAAGGACAATGAACTGGAAGACTTATATTTACCCTTTGCATTTACGAATTCAGCGTCCATCTCCAAGATGGCCATGATGGCCTGCATGGGTCATTCATTTCCTCAGTGGAGGAAATGTCTTTAACTAGACCAGTCCCACATCTATTTTGGTCAGGCTATAGCAGCTGCCCTGACTTCTGGGTAGCTACATCTGAAGTGTCTTAATTTTGATATGTCATTTTGCAAATGATGTTTAGAGAGCTCCTTGCTTTGCCTCCCCTATAACCTATACATCAGTACTGTTGGTCTGTTTGATGTGTTTTATCAGAAGCGCACTTATGCTTGTGTTTTAAAAAAATAGAAAAGAAAATTCTAAAAGGAAAAAAGAAAAGGAGCAGCTAGCCTGAAAAATTGCCACCTAGTCAATTACTTCAAATCATTTTGCTCCCTTTACACAAGAGGGCAAATATTACTTTTATATACATACATATGCACATAAATGTAGCTATAATCCTACAGTGAAAACTCAGCAGGACTGTGCTTTTAAATGTATAGTTTAAGAGTTTTAGTTTCTAAGCAAAGACCTTATTCTTGATATCATCAGAATTATTTCTGGTGTATGTGATGCTCTTTTTTTTCAGTTAACTCATAAGAAAATGAAAAGCAGACTTTAAAAAATCATGTTAAGTCTTTGACAGGGTCAATAGTATGAGAGAAGTACTGCCTGTCTATTTTGTTCAGAAGTACAGATGCCAGATGCTTTGTTCGGTTATACCTTTGATATAACATACCAGAAAAACAATTTAATTTTTCTGGTTTCTGGTAATTTCACTTCAATTGTTATTGCATCTTCATTAAACCTGTCTTATCTGCAAGTTTTGGCTTTGTTTTTTCAGGGCTTGGAAGAGATGCTTTAAATTTTGGTTTTTAATTTATGTGGATGCAAGAATTTCTGCCACTTTTTGTCGTTGTTGTTTTAAGTCAGCATTTCATGTCTCTGCCATTGCAGCAGGATGCTTAAGGATACTAAGCTAAAAGTCAGAGAAGACTCATAATAATAGCTATTGTCTGTGCTTGTTGCCTTGATGTTTTGAAATTCAAGACAACTGGACCCATGGTTTTGGAGCACTTCAGGTCATCAGAGCTGAATTTATTGATGTGGTGCTGTGGATCTTCCACAGAAGTTTGCAGGAAAAAAAAAATAAAAAAAAATTGCTGTCTTTTCCCTTCCACACCAGAAATTAGCAAGTCTTACAAATGACTTGCAGAAGACACTAATTGCATTGACTGATTAAGGTCTAGCAAAGTCATAATAGCAATGCAACAAAACTTCCAAAAACGCACTCTTTGGACAGCATATCTTACAAGGGTGAATACAAATAAACCCTGTTTCTTTTCAATGGCCTGATTTAACTGGCAATTTTGTCAGTCAGATTCCAAAGGAGCATTTTTTCTTCACCTCTCTGTAACCCACAGCTGCTGCCCTTACATGAGGTAAAAGTGCAAACCTTCCCTTATGTGATGCAGCTCCTCAGACTGTCAAAAAATCTAGAATCCTTCTAGAAGAAAGTTGTGTCTGCATCTCAAAAACTTTTTTGGAAGCAGATTGAAACTTCGTGCTCATACTGAACATGCTGGTTTCTATAGAAAGGGCACTGCAGGGGAAACTGAAGTGGGAGCTGCTCTGGGAAATGGGCAGCTTTGGTGCATCTCACAGCTCCCACATCCCAGCCTTGCTGTAGTTAACACTGCTGTGGGTAATTTCTTTTTCAGTCTAAAGGATACCTGTCCTTATGTTTAGTGGAAACTAAAAAATATAAGACATTATCAAGCAAATCCCACGTTTTAGGGAATAACTGGAAAACTTTGTATTTGTGCTCAGAAGCTGAAAATTACAGGGAAGCACCAAAAGAGAATGGTATGAGGATCTTTCAGTTGCAGATATCAGAGCTGTGGATAGAAATAGAGCCCTTTTATATCTGACTATTTAGTGGAAGAAAGGTTTCATTTGCTATTTCAACTTCTGTCATGATTTCTTCCTTTCAATGGAAATAGCCTTTGCAAACTTAAATGTTGTCATATAGTTGAAAGTATATTATACATATCTTAGGGAAATGGAACATTTTTTTACAGCTGAAGACTTTTCATTTTCTTTCACATCTGCAAGTTCCTTGTTTTCTTCTCTGCTTCTTCCTTGGGTTTGTTGACATGCACTTTCTTCAGACTACAAACCTTCAGACCAGAGTCTCTTGCTGATGTGAAGGGTTAGACCTTCATTTGTGAATAATGGGAATCTATTGAGACTTCACCCATATGCTGAGTTTTATGTGGACATATCAAAAAAGGGAACAACCCATTGATGTCAGCAAATTTCTTCCTAACTGCCATGTCCTCTGACTATATGGGATCTGAGCTGATACAAGATAAAGCAAGGGGTGCCTGACTCATGGACTTTAGCAGAAAATAAGAAAAGGTTGCTGCACACAGCCTATTTATGTGCGTGCTCAGTTGGTCTTTAAACCACATTTTCCCCTAAATGTACTAAATAGATGTAAGAAACTGATCCTTCTTACCAGTATGCTCAAGAAGCTTAAAAACAACAAAGTCTTATTATGATCTAGTATTTAATTTTATTTCTAGGTCTCTATGGCACTTTACAGATCTGTCTTGATTGAGCTGTCGGTATTGATACCAAGATTATTTTTACTGACTTGTTACAGCTAACTCAGGTACCTCTGTGTGTCTGTGTGGTGCTGCATGGGGCACTGAACTTGGAGAGATGGTGCTGTGTTTACTCCTCACTCTTCTCTCCAGTATAATCTAAAACCATCACTGAATGGTCTGGATGACACTGCAAATGTGTAACTGTCTTTTTGGCAATAAAAAAATCCCGTATTCCCTGGGATTAGGGAATCCAGGGGTTATAATTCAAATAGATGGGTCTTTGGAGGTTCTTTGTGAGGTTTTTTTGTGGTTTTTTGGTTTGTTGGTTAGTTAGTTTGTTGTGAGGTATTTTTCCTTCTGAAGTAGACAAATGGCTCCTCCCAAAATAACCCTATTTTATAGCTCCATGTCTCAGTAAACATGCTGTGCATGAGCAGAGTAAGATTACAATGGAGACAAAGAAGGAAATAGCTATGTGAGACAGGACTGTGACTGAGCACATTAAATTGGCAATCTACAAAAGCTGAGTGGTAAAAGCTCTGTAAATAGTTGTCTCCTTGCTGAGGAGGTACTTAAGATGCAGTTCTGTACTGCAGCTAAGCATAGAGACACCAGCTTGCTTTGTCTGAATTAGTATTTGTTTCACCTCATGGGAAGTCATTTTGGGGACTTAAACTGTGAGAAAACTAAATGAAAAGAATAATTAAGAACCTTGTCACTGTAGAATTCACACATTGCTGCAGGATTCCTAGTACCAGTAAGAAAGGGGTGTAAATAAGTCAGACATGTGACAGAGGAGAAAGAGAAATTTTTTGAAATTTTGCTTGAGCTAGACATTGGATTGATTTAGCTGTAGAATCAAAATCTCAAGAGCTGAGAGACAAGAAAACTGTAACTTAAGATGCTGAGATTTTTTGATTTTTTTTTATTTTTTATTTTTGTTTTTTTCATTTTCAAGATTTTGATCTAATTTCTGTCTCAGGTTAGTTAGAAGAGGTATGGCTAGAAAGAGGCTACATATATTTGCACCTAAACCTCAAAATAGTATATCCATTGGGATTTATGTAGAGAGCCAAAACCTTCCCCTTGATTGTGGAGAACAACATTACAGCTGAACTGAATTCTTCTTATAGTTAAACAAGTTTGCATGCAAGCATTTCTGAGGATAAAGTTTATGTGGAATTGTGTCTCTTTTCAAACAAGCTTGTATTTAGTTGTGAAATATTACAGCACATGTTTAACATGACTTCCCAACAGTGATGAGTACAGCTAAAGCTAGTAAAATAATTATTTTCATGCACTGTGGAGACCAGAGGAATTTTTGGATCTTGTTTGGAGAGCAAGAAATTGTTTTGTGTTAGGTAAGGTAAATGAAGATAAATGAAATTTGGAGTATTTTTGTTCCCATGGCAAGTGTGGAGGGACTGGTGGATGGGAGAGTTGCCATGATTCCCTGATTATTAGGAATCCCAACAGCGAGAAAATGTTATTTTCTCAGGTGACTGAATGTAGTCCAGCGTGCCTGAATGGAACCTACTATAAACCCTGCCACTTTTGAACTGGCTTTTCAGCTTCAGTGGTATTACCAACAAAAGGAATTTCAGTGCTGCTTAGATGAAAAGTACTGTAAATTTTAGACTTCTGTCCACTTTTGAGCTATTTTAAATGGTAGCATGTCAAAACCATTATGCAGTAACTTGCAGCCTGTGTGCTACATTGCTTCCATCAGTAAAGCTGGTAAAGGTACAGGATGCAAATTTAAAGGCTGCAGAGCTACTCACTGATGTGACATCAAAGATCTTCACTTTGTTTGCATAGGAGGAATTTCCAAATGATTTCAGAATCTTAGTTGGGTTTTATTTTCCTACTTATATGTGAATTTATCACCAAAAAAAGGACATTAATGTGTCTATGTGGATATGTTGTCATTCCCTGTACAATTTGCCTTCTTTTGAGACTACAAAGTGCTAACAGAACTTCACTGCACTTTGCATCTACTGGTAACCATCTGTGTCCCATGAAATCTGACAAGCTTGGAAAGACAGCAGCCCTGACCATTTTGTGCCTACTTTGTGTGGGGAAATGGTAGTGATGTGAGTACTGATGTTAGGAGCAGAATACACTACTGAAACAATTTTTTTTCCCCTTAGCCATTCAGGGTAGAGCTGGGGTTGATGCATTTATATCAGGGATGGAGAGTTTTTGATAGCTCACAAGATACATTAAAAGATGCCAAGGAGGTGTGGCAGCATAACCACCAGGTCAAAAAGGTTGAGAGTTATAGGTCAACCTACTCAAAGCGGTATTGAGACTATGACTGGCTTCTGGGACTCACTTTTCCCTGTGTCTTTTCAGAATTATGGTTTGGGCAGCTAGTGGTGATAACCTACCTCAAGTTCACCCCAGCTGGGGTGTGCCTTCTGTAAAGAGTGGTCATGGTGTTCTTGTGACAGGAGCTGCTGGGCTCTGTCTGCTTTGTTTCCAGACATGAACTGATGACAACAGCCTTCATCCCTTGCTTGCCTTCCCCTGTGGGAGGACAGCCTTAACTAATGTCCTGTATAGTATTTTATTCAATTAAGCTGTTTGTCTTACAAGAGAGGAAACATATTATGAATGAAGACAGATAAAGGTGTTTTGCAAAAGTAGCAAGTCCCCAGTGACTCTGCTCTGCTTTCACATAGAAACCACCTCCTACTGTCTGCTGGTTATAACATTCCATATTTGACATACAGTTTTTAACCCTGTGTGTATTGATTACTGGTTTTGTAGGTATTTTTTATGCAGAAACAAAAGACAGTAGGCCTTGAACTTCTATAGGAATAACTTCCCCTTTTGTTACCTTTTCCCATGTATTTTTTTCCCTCCTGCCTGCATTTCCATAGAGCAAAGATGTGATGGGGATAACACAATCTTTTCTTTTACAGAAAAAACCTGAAATCATTTTTTGCAAGACACAAGACATTGCAGTGGACAAGTTCTTATACTTTGCCAGACTTCCCTTATGATGTCAAGTGCATACTCGCAGAAAAAAAATGCCCTGATCACAGTATGAGAATAAGGATTATTGAATTTTTACAAGCAGACATGACAAAATACCTAGAAGGATCACTGTAAGTAAACACCATTACATTTACTTGGGGGCATTACCTGTTTTCTGCAGGTGTAAATTTTCAAATGGATGTACAGTTAGTCTCTAATATATTTGCTTAAATAAAGGAGGCTAAGGGCCTGAAACCTACTGAAACCAGTAGAAAGATTTTATGCAAGCTTTTAAGCTGTGCCCTTTGTTATTTGAAGAGCAATTGATTGCCTGAGAAGTAGTCAGAAATAGTTTAATGTAGACCAGTATAGACTCTGGTGTTTAATGCTGTCTAGAAAACCAAATATTTCTTTTCCATCTCCATCTTGTTTGCACAGGTATCCAAACACTCAGCAATATAACATTGTTGTCAATGCTCTGCTCCAGGCATACCCATTCCTTGATGAAGATGGGAACGGCTTCGTAAGTATTGTGGGCTTTTCCCACATAATCAAATCACAAGAAAATAACCTAGTTCAGAGGAAATCAATATCAACTCCTTTTATGCTGGCTCTATTCAGAGCACACACACTTGGCTGGTTTTGGCAAATCATATTCTTATTTAATTATGTCAATTAAAGATTAGTCAAGGTATAGCCATACCTCAAAGCTGCCATGAGATCATGCAGACCTGTACATTAAATCCCTGGTTCCTTGTTGGGTACATTTTCTTTCTGGACTGATTTCTGCCCATGGATAAAATTAAATCTGATTTGCTTTCTATTTTTAAAAACAAAGAAGCCAGCTCTTTAGAAAATTTTCTGTATGAGGACTACAATGTGACTGATGCTCTTACAATGTGTTATGGTTTTTTGTGTGTTAGATATGAAACTACAACATGCAGTAATGCTAGTGGTTTAAGCAATCTAGTCTACGTTTAAAAACTAAAAACATTTAAAAACAAATTTTGGCATATCATTGGGGGAAATAACAGAAAGCGGTGGAAGGAGATGATTTAAATTTGAACTGCATTTCTTTTTCACTTGGGATCTAGAATATCTGTCTGGTCTCAGAGGACAGTGGTCACCTTTTCACTTCACATTATTGATTTGCCATTTGATACCTTTATAGCATCTTATAAAAGCCTTGTGAGCTTGTGGGGATTGTTAGTGCTAAACATACATAAATACATATCTCACATGCCATTACTGTAGAAAGCAAAATGATTTGCGGAATAAAAAAAAGTTGATGCTTAAGGCATAAATATTCTAGTTGTTGCCTGAGCCCAGGCATTGTTGAAGAGAAGGGACTAAAGAAGATAAACACATCTTAAAGAAAAGAGTGGGAGTAAGAGGACCAAAGAGAAAAAGTCCCTCCTCATTTTGAATCAGGATACCTCTGAATACCCCAATGGTGGTCCTTGGGCAGGTTCCTGAGTAATGCTATGGCTTCATCTGGCTCCCTATATGACAAGGAGCTGGAATAATATTCAGCTTGTTCCAAAGACAATTTTACAGCCTTTAACTTTTAAAATCTGTTTTTAGACAGAGATTCTTAAGCTAGGTTTTCAAAGGGCTTTAATTGCAGAAGGACCATAGGCTGAGTCAAACTACTTATAATTCTGTTGTTTGGGAAATTGCCATTACTTGCCAGATGGATGGCAGAATTGGTACTGGCAGAAGTTATGTGATGGGCAGAGATTTCAGAGTTCTTTATGTTTTGATCTTTCTCCCTTTCTTACTAGAAAGCATGTCTGGCAATAACTGTAATAAGTAAACAAGGAAGCTGGAATTGGCGGTTTGCAATATTGCTGGTCTATCACTTTCTGATCCAGCCCCTCTCCATTGCCTGTGTTGACACAGGAAAGACTGCACAAGAGGTGTATGCCTGCATGCTTAAGTTTGGAGGAGGGTGTGAGAATGAATTCCTATTTTTTATTTGCCCTACTGTTAGACATTCTGTTCCTCCTTCTTGATCATAAACACTATAAAGACTTATTTTTTCTTGCTCTGACACAGTTGTGTGTTACAAAAGTAACAGCTTAAAACAAACTGTACAATATATGTATAGCTACTTATCACAAGAATTGCCATAAAATTGAATTTATATAACTTCAAGAAGCAAATGAACAGCAAGAAAAATTGACAACAAACAGTCTTTTTTTCCTCAAAAGGTTTTCAGCAGGTCAAAAAATAAAAATTTTTGTAGGCTTTTCTTCTAAAACTCCCTCTGGCTACTAAGGGACTATAGTTGTTGCTTGATATTCCTGATAATAGTATTACAATGTAAGATGTAAAATATTGATTGCTGAGAGGTTTTGGATACCTTGAAGTTGTTTATCTAGTAATTAAAATTGTTTCTACTATTACATTTCTTAAAATAGTACTTTAAAACCATATAAGAAATTGACCATCAATAAAATCCAGAGGAAAAGGGAACTGAGAGTAAATGTAGAAAAAGAAAGATAATATAAGAGTAATATTTTAAGCGAAAATGCTGGTTCCTTGTTAAATAGTATTTATATATAAGTTTCTGGGGAGGCAGTTCATATAATGTGGTTTTGGTGTCTACATTGGGAAGAGAGGAATAGTATTTTGTAAGTTCTTATTTCTCTGTGAACTTCAAAGAGAGCCTCAGGTGGCCAGCTGTGCACAGATGTCAGTGTTTAATAGATAACCACATCCTTTTCATGTCGTGAAAGGCTGGAGAATAGGACACACTAAACATTGGCAATTGAGCTGGACTAGCATCTAAGAATAATGGTTTCCATTAGTGGTAGTGCAATAAAGTTATTGTGGTCTATTTAGAATACCAACAAGTCTGATTTCAGTTATTGGCCTTTGAATTTCTTTTCAAAGTGGAGGAAAAATAAATAGTTTGCATTTTAAAAAACAAAATAGCTGAGTGCAGTTTGGAGTACCAAGTTTTGCACTGTGCTATGCTCCAGTTCTTAGATTCATTTTAACTCTATAAAGTTACGCTTAAAAGGAAAGCAGTTTCTCAGTCCTTGGGGTGGAGGAGCAGCCGCAGCATTAGCTGGGCTCTGCAGAAGGCTGCAGTAGTTGTTGGGAAGGGAGAAACAGAAAAAAAAAATTATGGATATGACATCCTTAGTCAAAGATGCTAAGGATGAAATTGAAATGAAGACATTGTTTGAATGAAGTCAGAGAAACCAGTCAAGCAAGTCAAAAGACATTCTTCCTCGTCATAGAACAATGCCAAGACCCTTCCCCCTCTGTCTCAACAGGAAGTGCCCGAGATTAGATTTTGATAGTAAAAGATGGTAATAGAGTGATTCGTATAGGCTGCATGCAAATGTTACTGTATTAGCATACTTACAGATTGGTTAGTGAAGAAACAGAACATTCAATACAGAAAGTTATATAAGCTATTGTAAAAGAGAGTTCCTTCTCTTAAATCTTTTAACTCTCTTGTATTGTACCTTTGCCTCTTGTTCTTGCACCCTTCCCCATGCTTCACCCCTTTTGCTCTATTCCCCTGAGTTTGCTCTAAGCTGTGTCTGGCAGCTCTCTGCCAGGCTCTCTCACCCATGCCATATAATAAACTACAAGCTTCAAGACTCAACATCAGAGATCTCTGACTGTGTCCTGACCGTCCCCCCTCCCCAATGCTTCCTACAGTAGTTCTTAAAGAGATGTCCTGGGAAGGTCTGCAAGTGGTGGGTGTGATTTTAATTCTAACTCACAAGTCTTGCAGTTTAAAGCCCTCACCAGAAATGGATGTGTTGGTTGCCAGAAGGGTGCAGCAGAAACTGTTCTGGGTTCTTCTCTGCCCAGTGTGCATGCCTGTGTGGCTGGGCAGGGACAGGCAGTTGGGCTTCTTGGATGAGAAAAGGGAATCCCATGTGAGATCTTGGTATTCCAGAATTAACATTTTCTTCTGGCCAAGCACAGAAAATCAGAATGTAAAGAACTGGATGTTATTGATGTTCATGGATGGAGAAACTTTGAATTGTAAATGTCAGCACTTTTATTGCAACACTTTTGTGGAAATGAAGTGGAATGAACAACTGGAAAAGGGAGAGATCTTCTGGCAAACATAGAGGAACAGCCAAAATCAAATATAAGGACTCCAGAATTTTCATGACAGGAAAAAAATTATTTGCAAAACTTTGAACATTCAAAATTTTTTTGTTTGTTTGTCTCTGGGGTTTGTTTCCAAAATACTGGGCTTTCATTTCCCAAAATAGTTATTTACACCTCCAAATTATTTTTTAAAAATAATTTAAACTATGTGTGTGTTATCTAGAACTATAGGCTAATATTTTCAATCTGATACTCTTGCAATAGAAGTCATTAAAAGTTTGTGATTTCAAGATTTATTAGTAGGTTATTAATAATTCTGTTTTCTTGGTTAAAAATTTTCCCATTTGATTTTGCAGTATGGAAAAAATAAGCTTCTGTGCCATCAGTCCTTTTTCAAAAGATATCCAATTCAATATAGACAGGACAATGATTATGACCCTAAATAAATTAATTTACAAATAAAGTCATGGATAAGCCACTTATGTACTATGAATTTTAGAAGAATGTTTTTGATGAGGTCAGTCTAAAAGCAGAGATTAAGAATTATCTAAAATTCTAAATAATGATTTAAATTTTTTTTCTACTTATAGTAAAACTCACTTAAGACATCTATGGGGTACCTGGAATGCAATTAATTCCGAGATTAACTTTTAGTAAGAGTGCTTTTAAGTGACTATATAAGGAAATTTTCCCCTAGTATTTCCTTCTACTTACTGAACAATGTAAACTAACATATGACATTTAAAAAAATAAAAGTCTTCATTTAATCATGGAATAGTTTATTAGCTTTGTGATGTATATCGTAAGCAGTACAACATTTTTAAGTTACAGACAAATAGCTTATATAGAAAAAGAGAAGCTCAGTAGTCAAAAGGAAATTGGCGTGGCACTGTTTCTAGACAACTTGCAAGATATTCTACCTGTTTGTCCACTTTACAAGGCTTAAACCCAACAATTTGGAAAGTATAATTTCCCTTATTCCATGTCATTTCAGCCAACCTTGTGAAAATCGTATGGTGCTAAGAAAACATGACATGAGGAAGGAAGAGAGAGGGCTCTCTCCTCCACACCACTTGCCAGTGGGCTTTGCATAAGCAGCTCCCTTGAGCCCGTGGCTGCTGGGTGGTGCCGAGGTGCCTGTGAAACCCAGGATGCCAGTGTTGACATGCCTGATTTATGTAACTGCTACACACAAAGTGATTATTTGCTAGTAACTTACTGCTTTTAATCTGCATGTAATCCTTTCCCTCCTATGTCACATAGGCTAATCCTTCTACTCCTTTACCAGGAAAGTAAAGGTGGTGCAGTGGTGTTTGGGGGAAGCTGGGGAGAGCAGGAAAATAATATAGAAAATAAAGTTGTTGATTCAAAAATGGTAACAAAAGCATCCATTTAGAGGATGCATTGCTCACAAGAAAACGACATAAATGTATATGCTTGCGGTCTCATTCTGGAAATAGGTATGTGAGAGGGGACTTGCCTAAGCTTATGACAATCCTATTACAGAAATAGATTTAATTAAAATTTTTAATTTATTGGGGGGACTGGAGGATGAAACAACTGAAAGTTTTGAATTTTGTGGGATATTTAAAGCCTTGTATAGGTGTCAGCATATTCTTTCATGTGAAATAATAAGCAAAAATAGCTTCTAGCCAAATAAAGATTTTCAAAAGAAAGAAACTGTGTGAAGCTCAACTACAGGGAAGCTTAAATTGTCAGCAATTTATTCTGGGATGATCATGTTTTAAAATATTATAACATCTGTTAAACACTTCAGAGAATTAAATGAAGGTTTTGGTTTGCTTTTCTTAGCAGCCTTAAAATAGCAATCTAGGCATACATTTTGCTAGGCATGTTAGGATGGGGTATTTGCATCAAAATGCATACGGCCAGAACTATAAATGTATTTAGGGATCTTAATGGTTCAGGTAAACAAGTGGTATTCTCAAGGCATGTATTCACCTTACTGCTTCTGCAAATGGTGCTGAGGTATAATACTCGTCTTCAGGCTGTGATTATGCCTTGTGAGAGGACTGGATGAGCATCTGTACTCTATTTTTAGTCATTATCTTTAGGTCAATGGTGATGTGACTTCTGTTCTGGCAGAACCCTAAGCCTGAAGTTTGTATACTAGAAGTGTAGATGGGCTTGGTTTCTTTCCAGTTCTTGGGTGTTGAAGTGTGACTGGCTGTGAAAAATTACTTTGGTAAGGGCATATAAGTGGGTGGCAGACAGTGTCCCCCTAGGAAGGACACTCCTGCCCTGGTAGACCCAGGGTGCTCAAGAAGAGCTGAAGTAGAGATCACAGGGGCTGTAATCTCATAGCTCTTCCAGTGTAATTTTTCACCATTAATGAAGGTCTTTTAGGATTGAACACCTGTAGGTCAGCTAGAACCTGGGGAAGTGGGAACAATAAGCTCAGCAGGAGAAATGCAAGAAACCCTCTCATCCTGTATCCTGTGAGTGAGAAAGGCAGGCATGTCAGACTCACTGCAAAGAGAGACACTATATTACTTAATCTACTTCTACTTAATTCTTTCACTTTTGTTTGAAAAGCTAACCTTTCAAATGATGAGACCTTGACTAATAAATAACACCATTTTGGTAAGAAATGTAGGGTGGTCATTCTTCTGTTTAAAATGTGTTTTAGCATGTCCATGGATACAGGATTGAGCATAGTATTAAGAGAGCATAATACTGGAGTCAGTTTTAGAAAATTGAGTAACAGTATTTGAATCTCTCCACATCCTTTCATTTACAGTCACTTTTCTGACTGATTTTTTTCCCCCTCTGACTCTTGAATACTCCTCAATAACTGGAATATGCAAATGATTTTGAGGAATGGCAAAACTGCTCAGAAATGCAGGTTGGGCCTGCAGATGTATTGAACAGCCTTTGCTTAGAAATTGCTTCCCAGGGTGTCAAAGGCATGGCTAGGCTAGTTCCTACCGTGGGACATCCAAATTTGGGCCACATGCAAATGACCATTGGTTCTTAAGGATGTATGAGGAAGCTGCTGTCCATACAACTTTCAGCAGAGATTTTTCAATAACTGAAGAAATACAGGAGGGTGACAGAAGCACTGGGACCAAGTAGGCTCTATCTTTGACAGCCAGGGAGTGATGAATGGCTGCATTACACAGGATCTGCATCTGCTTGCAATGCAAAAGTATCTTTAAGTTGCACTTTACCTACCTTGAGGTGTCTTTAAAAAGCTAGGACCTACTTGAATGATTCTCTTAATTCAGCAGTTTTGAGTTCAGTTTAAAAATATACTTGATCCAGTATAACTGTAGGCTCCCAGCAGAAGGTAGTGCCACATTGTCTTTCCCACTCCCTTCCATTAGACACAATAATCACAGGACTGTGCAACCAGTCAGGTACTGCCAGAGGTAAAGGAAAAATAATACACTAAACTTTAAAAAAAAACCCCAAAACCCACAAACAAATCACAAGAAACAAACAAACAAAACAAACAAAAAAAAAAAAAAACCCCCAAAAAACCCAAAAAAGCCAACCAAAAAAAAACCTCCCAAAATCCTATAGCACAGTTTCTGTGGCATCTGTGAGCTGGTCACCTTTACTGTGTAATTTCACAACCCAATGTCATGAATGGTGCATAAAGAGCTGAGGTAGGAACAACACTGCAGTTTCACTGGTAGCCCAGGATAGATTTAACCCTTAGATTCGATTACTGTTATCCTCAACAAGCCACAGCAATGCCATTAGCCCAGCTGTAGGAAGCCAATGGTGGTGCTGCCCTATGAGCCTCTTTCTGCAAACACTTTTTTGTAGAGTTAGATAAAACAAAGTGACACACTTTAGGCTGGGGCAAATTTTTGACAGATACTTGTTATGACAGCTATTTTTTCCCCTGTGTAGTTGCTGTGGAAACGGGCCCTTAAAGATCGTTTCAAATATGTGCGGAGACCCATTGAAGATGATGAGCAAGTCCTGAGGAACAAATGCAAGTTTGGCCACAGGAGAGGAAAGAGCAGCAAATCTTCATTTGCTGAAAAGAAACTTGATGATGTCCAGGGGCACGTAGAGGTAAGATTTTTGGTGCTTAACTGAGTTCAGTCTTTCAGCTCCTCTGTTGGCAATAAGGCCACCAGCCAGTAGAGGGGAGAACTGATCTCATCTCATTTAAATTCATTTTGTATAGAGATTTTCATATTGCCAGACCCTTGACTTTTTTCCATTTCTGGAAAACTAGATGTCAATAACAGAGCTAAACCTGATACTGGATGCCTTGCACATTTGTTGTCATTTAGAGTTGTAAATTGGATAGAAAATACTGTCTGTTTTTTAAACATGCACTATTTCTCTTCTGCTTTTGATTATATACCTCCAAGCAGAGTGAAAAACAATAGAGAATTATGTATACTATCTGAAGCCTCTGTACAAATAAGAATGCAAGGAGGTATTTAAGCTGGTAGCAAAAATTCACGTTGTACTTTGTTATATAAAATCTGTTTATGTTGATGTGTGATGTACATAGGGATGTTTACAAATCTATGCATGCAGTTGCTGTGTATTCCTTTAGTTGGAGAATTCAAGAGTTATCACTGTTCAGTAAGTGCCTGAAGCATACTAATTAATTTATACACTTTCGTAAATACATTAAGATTCCAGCTATGCTTTGCCAACGCTGCACACACCTCTTTGTGCTGCAATTAAAACATGATAAAGTTTAAACTGTTGTACAAATGTGATAAAGAAGATATGTGTGTAGATATTTATCTTTAGTTTATCCATGTCCATTGTGCTGTATTTAGGGGAGCAAGAGTGGTTTATTGGATGCATCTCTACATATATTGCCCTTGTGATTGAAGGTAGCTTGCTATACAAAATGCAAATACACGTTTGGATTGGCTTTTAGAAATTTCAGTAATTTATTTTTTTCCCTTTGGGTTAATATGTTCAGGAATAAACATTTCCCTTCTTGTCTGCTTTAATTGAAGGGTTTGCAGCATGTATGAAGTAAGAAACCTGTGACTTCGGTGCAAAACAATAAACAGTCTTGCACCCAGTAAAGGAGAAATTATATGCTCCTGGTTTTGTGTGCACATTAGGAGTTAACCATCCTTTATCTGCTAAAACTTGGAAAGGACTCATGTGGATCTTTTCTGCCTTGTGAGCTCATTGAAGAGGGCTTTGGAGTGATCCTGTAGGGACTGCATGTTTAGCTTCATTTATCTGTAGAGAGGGTGTAACTGCACTATGCTGTGTTTCTGCAGACCAGGAATCACCACTCTCTTTAACTGCATTGCCCGAGGCCATCAATGGTCACCCTTGTTTGTTTTAGTAATTGAAAACATATATTGCATCTCTTCTAATGGCCTAGGCCTTTATTGCTAGCCTGAATGTTGTAAGAAAATTAAGGGTTAAACTTAGAGGTGGTGAGAGAATGCTGAGTATCCCTAAGCAACTATCTTTTCTTTCTCTCATTTTCCCTGTATCCTGAACATATATATAGAAATAAAATACAAATATAAATGCCAGAATCAACACTTGCGGGCCCTTTTAAGGAAAATTAATTTTGAGGGAATCATAACTTCCTTTGTTTTAAATGTGTTTCTACATTGAAAGCAGCAATGTCTGACTCTGAGATCCTAAATTATGTTACTACATATGTGCAAAACTGAACAAAATGTTTAATATTATTTTTAACAAAAGCTGTGGGGGCTTTCATTCTGTATATTTAGGAACACACATATAGGCACTTTCCTGCCAATCCTTGGCACTAATTATTCTATGAAAAATATAAACTGTTAAAGCATCTTAGTCTCAAAAATTAAATATTTGATCTAGAAGCCAACACCAAAGACAGGCAAACCCAAATCATATTCAAATTACCATTAGCCAGATCCCCATGTCTTTATCCCTTTTCCAAGATTGGAAGTATGAATCAGCCTTGTGTGAACTAGAAGCCAACACATCAAAATTAATTTGGGTAAAACGGGGGGAAATTAATTCCAGGTTAAGGAGACCTTTGGAGAAGAGTTAGTGAAGGATTCCTAGTCCCTTTGGGCCACCACACTCTCCTTTAGACAGGCAGAGCAGGACATTCAGAGCATTACAGGTCAAAGCCAACTGGCAGAGCTATGCAGATGAGAGAGCACATCTGTTTCTAACAGATGACCTACTTACCAGTCACACAGCTGACTTCTATATCGAGCTTTAGTTTCTGAGCAGTCATAAGCTGTCATTGTGTCATGTGTGCTTTGTGTCAGCATAGTCCTGGATTGTTAATGGCATGAAACTGATAAAAAGATTATTTACTGATAAGAAATGTTTCACTGTTATACTTGGCATTTATTTTTATATGAGAAGAGTAAGAAAGTTATTACTACTGATAAAACCCTTAAACAATCTTTATACTTCTTCATGTGAAAATCCAGCTGCTTGCCAGGACAAGCTTCCTGTGATGTTTTGAACCAGATGATGTCTGCTCTTTGGTCTGCCCAAGCCCTGTTTCCTCCAAGTAGACATTCTTCCTTCAAAAGCAGCTCGAACCACTTGGCCTCCCAGGCAGGACATTGCTTCCAGGTGCAGCATCTGTCTTTCTCCTCCAGTTTCTTTAAACATCTGCTGATGCATTCCTCATTACAGAGCATTATAGTCTAACAAGATTGAAGAGTAGTTACTCTTTTTTTTGTTTCTGACTAGCATCACATGAAAGGTCTTGAGCAAGTGCAGGGCAGTAGGATGATGGTAAGTAAGCACATAAACTCATGCTAGAGGTGTCTGTCACTAAAGGAGATTTTTATTTAAATGATGCTCCCTACAAATATCTATCAGGTTGCACCACCAGGGAAAGAAGCTTGGACTGTGCATGGCAGACATTAATTTGAGCCTCTGTGTCTGAGGGATATTCAGAATTTTATCAGGAGAGCCTCCATAAACAACAAATTTTATGGCTATGTTGTGAGAATCCTCCTCAGTCATATCTCGGAGCTGCAGTAATCCAGGGGAGAGTGCTTTGTAATGATAATGACCTTCATCTGCTGCAAACAGAAGGTACTTTCCATGAGAAGGGTGATCACACTGTGAAAATACATAAGAAAAGCAAGTCAGTCTCCCCTCTGCAGCAAGTGGGGGATGACTGCTAAACCAGCCATTCAGTGGTTTATTCTGAGAGATCTCCTTATTATTTTTTTAGCACCAAGTCCCCTTCCTCTGTCCTAAGGACTTGTTTGATTTATGGTCCTTCAGGCTGTGAAAGAAACCACCTCCTGCCAGTTGTAATAGGAAGCGCCCAAGACTTGGGGGAGTCTGAAGAAACAAAAAGATAGGCTTTTCCATGACCAAAGGACTGCCAGAAGGCAAAAGGTGATGGAGAAGGAAGTGGGGTTAGAGCTGATGATTGGCTTGCATACCTTGAGAGCTTTATGGCTCAAACACTACTATCTTAGTCTTCCCTGGGGTAGTGACCAAAGAGCAAATTATCCCTTTCAGAACTTTAAGTTTGGAAATCTTGCCAGTCTTGCTGTTCATGGAATGTGCGACTTCACAATCAATTCAGTTAGCTGAATACAGAAATGAAAAAGCCCACAGATATCTTGCATGGCTCTATCTGCCAATTCAGAAAGGCATGTGTTTCCCATAGGTCCTGTATCATATTCTGCAACTTCCAGATGTTTCTGGGATACCCTTATGATATCTCAAATGCCACTAAATAGATATATCTATGCAGCTGGATTAAGCTACTTCAATCCATCCCAGACATTAAATAAAAAATATCTCAGCAAAGGGACTACCCAAGGGTATCTTAAGCTACATAAACTGTAAGGGAATATATCAGGCTAGAAGACTGCTAGTAGTTCTTGATCTTAAATACAAATGGAGAGAGAGTGCAGTCCCTCTTCTAAAGCTTCTGATTTTTGACATCCTATGACAGCCTGTTTGTGAGGTCATCAGGGTTTCTCTGAAGCTGTCACACAAATAAATTTGGAGTTAGGTGTGAAAAGCAAAAATAGGCTCTGACAACATGTCAGCTAAGATAGTGGTAGACGTTTACAGATAAATATTTGCCACACCCAGCAGAGTTTGGAATAACAAAATGAGAACAATTTATAAGGAGGCACCAGCACATCATCTTCTTTCTGTGTCAATGGGATAGAGACAAGAAATGCTTTGATGAGTACTTTGACTGAGAGAAGTTGAAGGATTCTGCAGAAGCTTTACCTCACAAAGTTGTACATCTACTGATATTCCTGCACAGGGAAGATAAGCAGGAATTTTGAAATGGGTGAATGTGCAAATTCTGTGGCAAGAGGATTGAATGAAAAGCAGTAGAAAACCCCTGGAGGTTTCCCGGGTTCACCCTGGGTGAAATCCCCTGGAGGAACACCATTTGTGCTTCCTTTGGTGCTATCACGCAGTATAAGAATGGCAAAATTTACCCTGTTGGTTTTATCTGGAAATTGTCTTTTCTGATGAAAGAAGGAATCAGGACTGAGTGAAGTCTGCCCTGTGAGATGGGGTCTCTTTTATCTCAGATTAGGTTTATCAGGCAAGGTAGACATTTCCTAGGGATATGCCTTTCTTTGTGGTGATAACTAACATCACGTTTGTCAATGATCTTATGCCACTGCAGAAGTAGAAACTTGAAACAAGATTTCAATGACTTTAGAAAGAATAGGACTTGGAAAATGATGGAGACTGGAGAAAAAGGGAGGAATGAGAAAAATAAGGCAACAGCAAAGGAAAAAGAGAGTTCAATATCTGTAAAATTCTCAGAGGATGAATAGCTTGTATACAAGATGCAGAAATTCTCTTGGCTCAATCTTATGGCACTATTGGCAGGTATAGCTTTAGGTACCATCTAAACTGAGAATGCCATGCACAAATGAAACAGGTGATAGCACCTTTCCCTCTAAGATTAATGGTCTCCATCCAAGTTAAGCATTTGAATGTTTGCACAGCCCAAATGTGAGCATGCATATATAAATGATCATTCAATGGCGTGTTTTAATGTGATTTTTCCACTAAAACTTTGATGTGCATACATCAAACTTTGAGTGTGTAGTGCTGCTTATAAGTCAAAGCAAAAGCTTTAAACACAAATCCATGGCATGCATCTTGCACTTCACTTTCTGAAGCATGTGTCTTCAGTGTCTTCATTATTCTGTGAGTTAAATTGTCAAGCACAGGTTGTCCCTTGGTAAAGGAAAACAGATTTCTCTCATTTTGCTTATGTAACTTACATAATCAGATAGCAGTTTTTGTGATCAGGAATAGACTGACTTACATGACTTTGAAAGTTTTTGGTTAGCATTGGCACATAAATCTAGCTCTAAAGTTACCTGCCTGACTCAAAAGGGCAATTACACGTAATTAAAGCAAAGACTGCCTTAATTAAACATCTAATTGGAGTACAAGTCAGTGTGGATCCTGCTGATGGTTATATGCTCATTTTGCTTGAAAGCAGCCTGTCCATGCTGTTTCACCTGTTTTTGTGTTCAGTGTTTGGGTGTGAGAAGTAGGGCACAGTTTTGATGTCTTCTCAATTCTCTCCCACCATCCAGGATGAGAAGATGCGCCTTGATCAGTGCCCAATTTACAGTCTGCCTTTTTAGATTCATACTTGTTCCACATCAGTCTCCAGTGTTTGGGTTTTTTTTTTTTTGTTTGTTTTTTTTTTTTTTTTTGAGAAGACCTTCATTTTCTAATTGTCTTTGCCTATTTTGATCATTCCTGATATAAAATGGCCCAATGTTCATCATAGTAAATGTAATTTCAATGACTCTGATTGTCACTACAGAAAAAAGTGCTGATCCTTACAACAGTGGTAGCAAAAACTGTTCTATACACTATGCTTTTATGATGCTTTGTGTCTGTAAGTGTTCTAAAATAGCAAGACCCACTTTTCAGTATTCAAAAACCACGACACAGAGATTATATTCACTTAAGTAACTGTGAAAGCTGTTTCTCACCCTGAAGACATTATAAAAGCCAATTAATGTAAAAGATTACTTCAAACAAGAGTCCTAACTGCTGTCAGGCTTTCATGTGTAAGTACCTTGAGCATTGATACTAAGTAATGCAGGTAGATTCAGCAATCAAAAAGTTGTAGCAGCATCAATGCTCTTAGGAATAACATGACTCAGAATATGCATTGGCATCTAGCAAGGAAAATTTGAAATGTATTTTTCAAAGGAAATATTATTAGCAGCTGCTGGGAGCTGACAAGAGCAATAATAATGGAAGACAGAGGCTGTACCAACACTACCACCCATCAGCATCCCAGTCCTAATGTATGGTGCTAAAGGACTTCCATTCAGCCCTGACACCACTTAATCTGTCTGCACAGCACCGCTGTTCCAGGAGATGGCTCTCATTACTATCACTTGTTTTTTACATTGCTTTCCAGCAAGCAAATTAATCTCCATTCAGAGGAGCTGCCTCAAAGAAACATTCCCAGAACATCCCAGGGGTGATGGAACCTGGATCACTGGTTGGCAATGAGGAGACTGACTGCATGCAGTAGTGCTCTCATATACACCTCTTTAATTCCACTGCTCCTATTTGAGTTCAGTCTCTCAAACTGAGGAGGCAGTAGATCTTGTTGGCATTCTTCAAAAAAGGGATCTCTATTCTTAGCAACATGAGGCTGCATTTACCATTCAGGAATTGGTGTAAACCCATGTAAAGAGCAAAGAGGTGTTTGCTGTCCACACCAGAAGTGCTTTCATCACTCTTTGATTAGGCAGTCATGTTACTTTGGTGATGACATTCATGTCCTTTATTATTTATGATGCTGGCTTTCAACAGTAACTGAAAGCTTAGACCTTTGAGATGTCATAATGCATAAGAATTGCTCCCTCCCTCCTTACAAACTGATGTAGCAGTTTCACTGCCTTGGCTGTGATACCTTTTCATAAAAGTGCTCTGCTAGCTGGGTTGTTTTTACAAGAAGGTGTTAATACAATCTAGTATCTTGGGAAGAATCAAGATCCATCAAAAGAACATTTAGTAATTGGGTCTTTATTTTAAAAACTACTTCAAATCAAATTACTATCCTCTTGCTTCAGGAGATGGGAGGAATTAGGAATCTAGAAGTTTTTTGTTTGTATGTTTTCTTGCTTTAATGTGATTAATGTGACTTGTATATGGTTCCAAGTAGAACCTTGAATATCAAGGTGGGGGGTCACAGTCAAAAGGCATCTGGGGTGTCGGCAAAGAGCCTTACCACCTGAGTGGATCCCAGTCTTGGTGTCTTCAGTCACCTGAGATACCAAGAAGTCAAGAGCGTTTGTGGGCATGGGCACTAAGGGATGGGCTCCCTGCTGCTGTCACCCTTGGAATGTGCATCCAACAGAATGAGTAGGAGCCTTGGCAGGACTATCCTGCAGGCTAGGGCTAAGTTTCTCTGACAGACAGTTACTGGGTATTCTCTGCTTACCTCATTAACTTCCTTTCCACATCCTTTTGCCTTTTTCTTTGTTCTGCCGCACTTCTCATGAGCTTGTGATGATAAGGCAGCTTCTTATTTAAAGACACTAAGATAAATTCTCAATTGTTCCAGAAATATTTTTTTAAAAATCAAAATATTATTGTTTAAAAAGAAACATTATAAACAAAGTATGCATATTGCTAAACAAGCCAAAGTTCTGTATTAAAAAAAAAATAATAATACCACCAATTAACATTCTTATTGTTGCAACTGAAATGGATGTACTGGTGACACAACTGGAAATCTGCCAGAGGAGTTGGGTGACCTCAAGAAGTAAGGATTCTTCATTTAATGAGGCTATTTTTTGTTTGTTTGTTTGTTTGTTTTGTCTGGCATACATGCTGAAGCATTAGCTGTGGCTTCTTCAGACATTGAGACCAGAGATCCCAGCTTAGGTCTAGATAGGATTGGTTTTGCACAGTATCAGAATAACTGAGCTAATTTGACCTTATGGTCAAATTTTACTAGAATACTTCTGTGCCATAACTGACTTTCTCGCTTGGATGGTTGAAGTGGAGAGGATCTAGAGTCCTCCCTAAATAAGCAAGTGGTAGACTGATAAACCAGTCCAGTAACCAGCTTCCCAAACCCAGATTCCACCTGAAGTGTTAAAGTTAGCCATAAAATATTTTAAATGACACCTGGAATCATTCTTGAGTCAAATGGGTGTCCCACTGAGATAACTTATTTCCACCAATAGAAAACCAACCACCTCTCTCACCTTTCCATTAGCTTAAAAACCAACTTATTCACAATCAAAGAAATTGGAAAAAATTACAGATAGGGTTTGCTTTAAGCAGGAAGAACACTGAAAGGAAACCAATTCTAACACTAACTTTTGCTTGCACTACTCTCAGGTTATAGATGATTTACACTACAAATTTGGCCTTCCCTTGCTATTTTCCCCCCTAATAAATAGCAATTACAGCAATTCTTCCTGATACTACGCCATATTTCTATCAGTAACTTGCCATTGCTACTGATGAAAATGTAAAAATGGTCTCCTTTACCTAATTAATAATATCTTTAGCTAAACAAGCTCTCAAGGACAGAGCAGACAACAGGGAAAAGTCCATCAAATCAAGCAGCGTTTGCCTTTGTTGGGGGTTGGTTTTCTTTCTTATCTGTAGAATTTTATACCGTTGGTCTCCTAGGAGCACTAATGTGGGTACTTAAGAAAACAAAGACTCTGGGCCAAAGCAGACAAAAGACAGGGGAGGACATGGTGACTCACTTGGCAGAGGGGAGGGAAGAGGGGGTTTTCTCGGACAAAACCTGGCCTGTGGTTTTTGGGGTGGTCTCTAGCTCACGGGGTTTTGGCCTGGGAACTTGGGACCAGCCTGGGAACTTGGGACCAGCCTGCTCTCTGCCTTGCTTGGAGCTGCCACTGCCGCTGCATCCCATCGCTTTTCTCCAGCACTGATCCAGAGTTTTCCCCTGCTTTTCGACACTCCAGACCAGAGCCCTGTTTGGACACCTCTCCACTCTCCAGCCAGCACCACGGACAGTTCGTACACCTTGCCCAGCTTTGGGAACTCCACCGCTCCCAGTCTGAGCCTGGGCCGCCATTCTCCACGTGTTCTCCGTGCGGGAGCGCCCCTGCAGCTGTGTGGGATCACTGCACCCTGTGCCCCGGAGCCACCGGCGCTCCCTGCCAGCCCTGACTGTAACTATACTGGAGGGGAGAACCCTAGCCCTGTTGGTTATTTCACTGCTACTGTTGCTGTTATTTGTTTGCCGTGATAAACTTAGTAGTAAAGAACAGTTATTCCTTATTCCCATACCTCTGCCTGAAAGCCCATTAATTTTGAAATCAAAATAATCCGGAGGGAGGGAGGTTTGTTTTCTTCAATCTCTATTTTTCAAGGGAGACTCTAGCAGATACCTGTCGCTTAAAACTACGACAGCCTTGACAAGGAGGCTGGAGAGAAGCTGGCGTAAAGGTCACAACTTCTTCCTGGTGTTTGTTTCTAAGCAACCCAGTCAGTCAGTCTGTGGTTACAGCATACTGGGTTGAGTTGTTTTGCTTTCTTGTTGCTCCAAGTAAGACACTGAAGGTGACAGGCCCTCAGGGAATGGGCCACTGTGTTCCACATCAGCTGGCTTAAGATGTTGCTGCTTTATGGGCAGGAGGCCTGAAAACAGACCCACAGGAGATACCAGTAAAGAACAGTTTGGAGTCAGAGACTTCAAGCTAGCTCTCGCACAGCATTAAAAATACCTATAAATGTAATTTTAAAAAGCCCCGACAACTGCCCAATTCTTTGTGTGTGAGAAAGCTTGGGTATCTTGAGACTGACAAGAATGGGTCATCTCTTGGTTCTGTGCACTGGTCAAAGAGAAGCAAGGTACAGCCTCTCCAGCTTAGGGTAAGTTAGCAGGTTAAAGAATAGCTGAATGGTCCAGTTGAGAACATGTGAATACTAGGAAGGTATTCATAGTAGTAGCCAATATAAATTACATACCAGATACCGTCAAAGGCTGATGCAGGAAGCTTGCAGAGATGACACACCAGCAGCAAAACAAATCTGATGATTCTGAGTAATCTGATGGAGACTTACACAGAATTCTTTTTGTGGCTTTCTGCCTTTTCAACACTGATTACAAAGGCTTTCTCACCCAGGGTGAGAAAGAAGCAAGAACTCTGGTGCTGCTAAGGGACAGGACTGCTCAAGGTGCACCCCCTAGGTACAAGATGGCTGGCAGAATATAAAGCTATACCAGAAAAGCTAGATGGATTTTGCAAGGATTCTCAGTAGGTGAGTTCAGATGATCACATTACTAGGGCCATTTTTCATGGGCAGCATCAGGGCATCTGTCTCAAGACTGGACTGTCAGTAAAGGGAAAAAAAGTATTCACTAAAATGAGCAGTAATGCATTTCCATGATCAAGTAAGTACTTGTGCAAAATTTTGGTGTCCAAGGATAAAACAGGTAATTTTAAAATTGCGATGTACAATTTCTCTCATGAAACATGATATTAAATAATTGAAATAGCTAATTTGATGCCAGTTTCTAGAGTTTCAGGAGAGAGCTAGAGAACATATGAACCAAGAAACCTTCTCTTTTCACTGGCCAAGTTGGCAAGACTGTAATAGAGACCCAAGACATGACCACATTAAGAAGGAATCAACAAAATTTTGGCGAACAGACATAATTCATCACAAATTCATTAGTTCTTTGAAGTATTCAACAACCCTGAGGACACGGGCAATCCAGTTGATTGAGTTTACTTTAAATTCAGAAAAGATTTTAGCACATGTCTTTCAAAGGCTCTTAGAGGATATAATCTGAGGGGATAAACAGGAAAGTCCTTGAATGAATAAGCAGTCAAAAGATAGAAGAAACAAGGCTGTGCAGAAATGGTTGGGGTTTACAGTAGAAAAGATTATGAATGCTTAGTTTAAGCAGTTCAATATATTTCTAAATGACATGGGAAAAGTAGACCAGTTGGCAGATTACATTTTGTGATGCTACCAAGGATACTGAAGACAAAAATGAAAGAATTGCAGGACCCCATTCCANAAAAAAAAAAAAAAAGTTGATTACACAGAATTCTTTAAGAAGGGAACAAAAGCATTATATGCATTATTCCACTCTATGACCCTGTGTTGTCCCAGTATCTCAACAGTGCTTTAAGTTATACTGCACCTATTTCATAAAGGCTACAGTGAAATTAGAAAACATGCAAAGACAGTAACAAGGATAATTGAAAGTATGGACAAGCTTTCATATATGGAATTATTAAATAGCTTAGGATGGTCTCAGCTGTAAAAGAGATGGCTGAGGACAGAATATGACATATCTATAAAACTATAGTGGCATGGACATGGTGAATAGGCTTTGAATCCAGTATGATAATTAGAAGGCAGAAGTGGCAGAACAAAAACAAATAAATGCATTTCTTCTGACAGCATGTAGTTAAACTGCCACATTTAAGGCAGGATTTTGTGAAAGGTATGATTTTTTATGAGAGTTGGAAAAGTGACTGGGGGAAGTAATTGAAGGGAAAAAAAAATCTACCAAGGTTATACAACTATAAATACTGAAGGCTATTAAATATAAAGCTGGGAGTCCACAAACCCCAGTGTAGTGAAGTCTTTGCAGAACTCATGGGAAGTAGCACCATGCAGTTATCACTTCTATTTTTTCCCAGCACCCTCCCAGGCAGGTTGGGGAGGGTACGGTACTAAGTTGTCCCCCCACCTCTGCTCCTGTGCACTGAGGAAGAGGCTGGGAATGCCTACTCAAGCTGGTCACTAACTAACATTACTGTTGCAACACAATGAAGACTGAAATCCTCTATTAGAAATCTAAGTGCAGACTGTGCTAATACAGAACACTAGCATGGGCCAGGGAGTCATGCAGGGGTCACATTAGTGTCTGTCTTGCATGCAGATCTTATTTTCCTCTGTGATGCCAATGGCTATTGGGATCTATGTATATATACTAGGAGAGAGGTTTTTCACTGCACACTTTGTGCAACCATTCTTGGAATATCACATGCATGATTTTAAGGAAGGATGTAATTAAAATGGAAAGTTTAATTGCACACGCAGAGCAATGCAAAGTGGTTTGGGATGTTGTGTGTTTCACAGCTCTGTGTTGGAAATGTTCTGGGGAGCATTATGGAGTGTCTCAAGTCCCTCTGGCATTGACCTACAGGCCACCGATATGTGTAGTCACATCTGCATCAGTTACAATACAGAAAGGAAAAGCCATCAGCAACACAGCCTGAGGATGGTAACTGTACCAACTGTGCATCTCTATGTCCCTCAGCTTGTTTCAGTGAGCAAATTCACTGTGTCCACTGATGGATAAGCTACAGAAATTCAGGTTACTCCTGTTGCTATACTGCTTTGGGTAGCCCCCTCCTCTTGGTAATTTCTGGCTTTGGAATTACATCAGGGACAATAACAATAATTTTGAGGAAGGTTGCTAACTATCCTCAAGTACAAAAGTACTTTTTGAAAACACTAACAGTCAAACTGCTCAAATAATGTTTTTTTTAATAAGAGTTCCGCTGGTCTCCTTAGGGGTAAAAATTCCAGCTGCATAAATGGGAAAGTTAGTTGTCCTGCTTTTGGGACCTGTATGGTTAAGAGGAAGGTACTATTTCTCTTGGTAATATGGAGTTAATATTGCTAAATACTGAGTTGTCATTAGAACTGACTACTTATTTCCAATAAACCACAATGAGACAAAGCAGACACAGGAACAGGAATTTAATGGGTAGCCCAAATATGTAATTTGAGCTTGGGGGACTTGGCTGACAGGTATAGTTTTATATGAAAACAGACCTTAGTCTAACTTAGAATATGACTGTGAGTTCAGAAAGCTGGAACAGAAACCACACAACCCTTTCTGTTGAACTCAACTATGCTCAAATCACAGAGGTCATATCAAATGACACAAGCTAAAAAGGCGAAATAATCAGATAAAAATTCTGATTTGTTAAAATTCTGTCCTTAATTTCTTCATAGGAAGGACCTACTCATCTTAAAGGCAGTGCAATGGATTTACATATTAAGTGGCTTAATCAAGAATATCTGAAAACTCAGAGGAACTGGGAAGAAGTGGATAATAGAATGAATGTGACAATAGAAATACGGAGAAAGATTATCAGCAATAAGGCACCTTTAAAAGATATTCTTAGACGATTTCCTTTCTTAAGATGCCCTTATCAGGTAATGGAGTTGTTTTTAATAATGACATTGAATTCTATGTTATAGATGTTATTCATCTGTAGGCATGTATTTCACACAATATTTCCACTGAAGTATCCATTATCAATGTTCTCTTTAATCTAAATCATATTTTTGCAGCTAGTCCTGTTTTGAATGGTTCATCAGTTCAATTCTGAGTTAAAGGTGCTAAACACACTACCAAGTATCACTGTTTGGTGTTACTTGATGTTCCTTCCCTGCGTTGAAAAAAAATTAAATCACCCTCTCAAGTTTCTAATCTTATTTAACAGAGCTAGTTTTATCCTGTCCTCAAAGTGCATGCATTGTTTACAGTTTTGGTTTTGAAGTTTGCAATACCAAATAATTGTTTTTCTTTCAGCTTTTTTAGGGAGTTCCAGATTCTCACACACATGGACATTTATAAGAAAACACTCAAGATTTTGGAGATTTATTCAGAAAACATATTATCTTTGTATGTGGTGAGGAATAATCCAATTAACATTATGCTGCAAGAAAATCTGAAGCAGCAAAGGGAGGAAGACGTTCTGAAATGTCAGTACAAATCTCCTATGCTCTGAATATCAGAGTTTCGTTGTAGCTAATTGTTCTTACTTATGTAACTAAAAAAGTTTCAATTGTATTGCAAACACATTTCAAAAATGGTACAGTTTCTTTGAAAATATATGGCAATGTGAAGCATTGAGAATAAAAGCTCTACTACTACTAAATTAGTAGGAAAATTAAGTCAGTCAAGTATTGAAACTTTTTTCCCACTAAATGAAAGACTGCAGGTTTAATAAAGTAAGTAATTAGCTTAAAGTAAGTATTGTTAGATGAGCAACAGTATGGATTTCTAGATACATGAGTGCCTATTATGTTCTAAAAATACCCACAAAAAACTAATTTTCTGCTTTAGAAATAGCCCCATAAAAAAAGGACATAATTTCCTTTACAAAGTAAGTTTCTATGGTTATAATCTTTACCCAGTAAAATTAAAGTAGTAGTTCCAACTAACCATTTCAGGCACCTCACTTCTGCAGAGACACACTGCAGGAAAAGGGGCAAAGACTGGTGAAGTCCATGTACCTTGGCTGTGAGGAAGCAAACACCTGCTGACACTCAGTTTCTTTCAGTCTGAGAAGTCCGGGGAATGTGGTGCAGTAGGGACAAAGATTTTCAAGTAGTCATTCAGAATTGCCATTCTTTGCCAGCTGCCACTGTCTATGCCCAAACCCAGGTCTCTGAAAAATCCTCCTTAGACTCACCTTCTGTCAAAAAAGGCATAATGCTAGGATGTCCATCCAAGGTCAGACGATATGAACATATGTCTGTCCTATAGAAGTTTTACTCTATTTATTGCCAGGTCCTCTTTGAAAGAAGCAAACAGTGAAGGTTAAAATTCTGAGGTTTCCTTCACTAAGATTAAAGAAAAAAGTACTCATAATAGATTAAAATTCTTTAAAGAATAATCTAATCCAGAAAACCATTATGAACTTTTTATTCATAATTTTGGCCAGGGAAATCTATGGATATAGTAACTAATTTCCCTTTTTCTTATACAGTGTGTCCACAGAGATTTTGACTCGTACCTTAATAAAATCAAAAGGCCTTGACTTTTTATTTTTCTCTCACAAACAACTTGACCTGTTGCCTAGGTAATAAATGCATGGAAAGGCAATTTCAGTGAAGCACATGACACCAGAAGCCAGACCTGCAAAAATGATGTAATAGTCAATAACATATGAGCCAGAGGGACAGTTGGTACCAGGGCCCCAGGAGCAAACTGCTACAGCCCAGAACTCCTGCTGCCTTTCGAGTGCTAAATGCCTCCTACAAACAGACACCAAGATCCAGGAAGTCTGCCTTGGTTTTCCCAGGGAAAATCCCCTCCGTTCGTGGCCTACCTCCTCAAACGAGCGTGGGCCTCAGACGGCTAAAATTCCGTAAGATTGAAGATTCCTCCCAGGAGCAAAGTGCCACAGCCCAGAACTCCTGCTGCCTTTCGAGTGCTAAATGCCTCCTACAAACAGACACCAAGATCGAGGAAGTCTGCCTTGCTTTTCCCAGGGAAAATCAGCCTTTTTTCGTGGCCACCTGCCTCGTCCGAGGGTGGGCGTCAGATGCCCAAATTTCTGAATCATGGAAGCTTCCTCCCAGGAGCAAAGTGCCACAGCCCAGAACTCCTGC